>CANSZD010003823.1:0-100127 GCA_947648045.1 Beta corolliflora
AAGTTTCAAGGTTATTTCATATCTAATAATCTATGTTTTTAATAAGAGACTCTTGAGAATAAGAAAAAGCATCCATCCTGTACCGTCAGGGTATTAAAAAAGATATTAATTTTATTCTTCTTTGATTCTGGCGGATAAAATTGACACCATTATCCATGCTTAATACACCAAGACTGTGCTGAGTTGAATAGCAATTCAAATATGAGCATAAACAAAATTATTGTAATACTATACTCCCATCAAGTAGTATAAAACATAGACTAACATATGTCTTTATCCATCCATGTTTAACTAGTGTCGTCGGACATCACAATAGCAACTCCACACCTACATTAGGACCGCATCTGCCCGTTGCTAGTGTTAAGAAAAGAGTTTTATTGCAAAATTGCAGCACATGATGCATCATCGTTGCAAAGGATGAGGCTCCAGCAATAGGTACAAAACGTTCTAAATATGGTGGTATAGTGCAACAACAACTACTTGTTGAACGTTGACATTGACCAGGGGTATACATCGGTATTATGGTCATGCATGTTATGCTACATGCAGTATTATTTGCACATCCTTTTGTCTCACACAAGGGGTACACCAAACATGTTTAATGTTTCTGCTTTTCCTGCATATATACACATACACATACGCGGTATATATTGGTTGCTGGTTGCACGAATGTCTAGAAGCTTTCTTCCACAGTTGAGTTTTGTGGTTACTAATGAAATAGTGATACATACATATACATACATACATATGTATACATACCCCCCCTAATACATACATATACTACCTTTGGCTAACTATTGTTTTGTTCTCAAAGAATTAAATTAAAATAATTGTTCGTATCAATAAGCTAAGTTTGAATTAGTGTAATACATAATCATATTCATACAAATGCAACAATTTTAGAGGTTAAAAAATCAAACCACATAGATGATATTTTCATAGCAATCAATTATATCTTTTGCATCATATCTACGCGGTAATGCTTGTCGAAAAATTGTAAGATGTATCATTTTCGGCCATTTTCAAATAAGAAGGCATGAATTTATTATGTGAAACACAACTATATACTACAACAAATAATAGCACAACCCCAGTCCCCGAGAATTCTCATTTAACTATGATAAATAGAAGTGCATTCCTTAACTCTATCGATCCATTCTTAATTAAAGAGTCAATATGTTGACCATTTGATTGAGCTTAACACCCTTTTGCATATAGCTGCATGCTTCCTCACCCTTCATTTTATTGCAACACGGGGAGAGATTCATTTTAAAGAGACGGAACTTCTTTTGGGGGTGGTAGAGAATAGAGAAATAGAAAAATAAAAAAGTATATCACTCAAATTAAATAGATGTATAATAATGAATATTATTGAACCTTTAAATAAGGGATGTGTGCTGATCAACTCCGATGGCTTTGTTTTTCCCCCAAGGGTTGGTTTGGTGATTTTTTAGGCCAGGTCAAATTTTTTTTGAGGCGGGCTTTGGACAAGCAAAAAGCACTTTTTAGCCTAAATTTGGGAGCTCGGCCGTTTTGGCCGCAAAAAGCCCTTCCGCGGCAGAAATCACGAGAACACTGAGCGCGGTATTTTGACGGTTAGGCCGAAGCCCGCAAGATGGACACTTTTGCGGCCGGCCCGGTGTTTGATCGAGTCTAGGATGTAGTAATTAATATGGAGCACATGAAGTATAAAATTCGTCTATCGTGTTATATGGGCATAATATAATGCGTACGGTCATTTACTCGAAGTAGGTAATATTAAAATATTATAAAGCAAAAGGAAGTGTAATGCAAGAGTGTAAGAGGATGGACATGGGTCCGGGACCTAACATTTTTTTTTTTACGAGGCCAAGACCACACAACCTTAAGTCTAAAAATAAGGTTAAAATGTAAGTTACTTATACGTCATTGGAAAAAAATACCTCTGCAATACTCCATCAGTTGCTTTTTAATGCTGTAACTTTCTTTTTGATGCAATTCTTTCATCCCTACCTTTATTTGTTGTTTTTTATTTTTGGTAGCATCTCATCTACTTTCTCCTTCTTTTCCACCCATGTGCTTACTTTTAATATTTTTAACCCACTTTCCATTGTCTCTCACTTTTCAATTTCTTTATCACTTTTCGAGTTTCTCTATCATACTTTTGCACTTTCTCTTTGGTTCTCCCTGAAGTGAAGTAGGTAAATTAAAATGAAGCGGAGGGAGTATAAAAGAAGGGATTTAAGATATATACTCAAATAGTCGATTGGCCTTCTAAGGGAATACCTTGTATAAGTCACAAGAGAGAGTGTGATGTCACTTTGCATCAAATAAACCATCTACATTGACTTATATAATACTCCCTCAGTTCTCAAAAAGTTATTCCCATTTTCCAATTGGAGTTTCCTCTATATTTTGCCTATTTAAAATCTTTCCATGATTAGTAAAATAATACTCTTTGTATTCATTATTTTATCTAAAAAAAAAAAAGAGGCAGAAATTATTATTTATCATCTTTTATATACCATTTCAATATAAAATTACACTTATTGTATTTTGCAATGCATCAAATGAGTTTTCATTCACCAATTTTTCTTCGAAGCGCCACTATTAGTTACTCTGTCTACCATTTTTCTTTTTTTCCTATTAATATTGTTTTGAGTAAAAAAAGGACTATTTATGCAAATAGTAGAATCTATTCCCTTTTCTTAAATTCCCTCACACGATTAGCTAGAAATATGAAAATTGTGAATTAACAGATTCTCCATTATATTTAAATGAAAAAAGCAATTTAGAAATTGGTGTCCAATGATTTTAACTTCTTATTTCACTTTTACTAATGTAAGTGATTTCATATAAATTAAAGGGGAAGGAACGTAAAAGAAGCGGTTTCCGAGGAAAATTATATTATCCAATGTGGTCGAATTTTAAATTGTTTGAAAAAAGGCCTTTCAAGTACGACTAGAGAGTATAATGATTAAAAAACAAAATATTAAATCAATTGTGGGGTATAAGTGCAGGTGCCGACCCGGCCGGCACGTTTTCGGCCCGGCCCGAGTGCGAGCCCGCTCAAGGCCCGGCCCGTTGTCCTCTCCGTGGGCTGCCACGGTCAAGAAAAAATTTATTTCGAGGCCCGCCCAGGCACGTGCAAGCCACCTATATGGCCCGTGGGCCGACCCATTGATCGAGCGCCCCTTTTCTTTGTGTTTTTAGCCTACAACTAGCCAGAATCCAAAAGACAACATAAAACACGGATTCGGAGTCTCGCCGGAGGCACAAGCCGAGCCCGCAGTGGGCCTAGGCGGGCCGTGGACAAAAATGGAAATTTCGGGCCGGCCGGTGCGCCATTTCCTCAAGCCAGCCGAGTCCGACGCCATGGATGGGCCGCCCGGCCCTTGCCCGGTTCTAGGTATAAGACTTATTGAAAACTCACATAATTAATGAACATTATTCTTGCGTTAATTTTAATGAGGGTTGTGCTTATACAATGAAATAACGATATACGGTATATATTTGCTATTGTCGTTTAATTAAAGCGTAAACCATTCTAAACCGCACGCTTCACTTCGGCGTATACATAAAACTAGCATATTAAATAAAAATTGAAAGAGTGCCCCAAGATGCAAATTAGGTAATAAATGAATATAAAGCATGATGAAGTTTCAATACCGTAGCTTGAGACAAGTTGGAAGCATAAGAATCCAAGAGGAGCGTTTTGTTAGTGCCTTTGGCGATCTGCGAATCCAATTTCTTGGGAAATTTGGTATTGGCACTTTACCTACTCATGAATAAAATCTCTTGGGTAAGAATTTAGGTAGCGATTTGAGCCTATATATAGGTGTAGAAGTGTTGTATATTTTAACAAAAAACATTTGAAAGTTTCTAATAAAATAATTATAGCATTTAATATGAAGTGTCTACTAAAATAAATACAACAGTTCTTAAAATGTTACTTCATTCGAATAATCCGTTTTAATCGCCTTATTTTTAATTTGTCATCCGTTACAAAAGCTTTGGCAATTCAAAATTGCTTAACAACTTTTAATTTTAAAGCTCTTCCATGTATCATAAATATTTAAAAACTAGCATAGTCTCCCTTTTAATAAAAGAAAAGAAAACATCAGTAGCATTCCCTTTTAATTTGTATGAAGCATGTGGGTAGATATTGTATGCACGCAAGGTGTTTGATGAAATGCCTCAGAGGACGAATGTGACTTGGAATTCAATGCTAGATGGGTATGCTAAGTGCGGGGATTTGAAGAGAGCCCGTAAGTCTTTGAGTCTATGCCCGATAAGGATATCGTGTCGAGGAGCTCTCTTATTGATGGGTATGTTAAAGGTGGTGAGTATGGAGAAGCTTTGAAGGTTTTTGATAGGATGATGGTGGCTGGGGAACCTAAGGCTAATGAGGTGACTATGGTGAGTGTTCTAGGTGCTTGTTCTCATTTAGGTGCCCTCGAGCAAGGGAGGTCGATGCATCGTTATATAGTCGAGAATAAACTGTTCTTAAATCTTGTGTTGCTAACTTCTCTTGTAGACATGTATGCCAAATGTGGAGCTATAGAGGAGGCCTTGGTTGTGTTTAGAGCGATACCAAAGCGTAAAACCGATGTTTTGCTTTGGAATGCCGTTATTGGAGGGCTTGCAAGCCATGGCTATGTCAAGAGTCGCTAGGATTGTTCGTAGAAATGTCAATAGTACGTGTTGCACCTGATGAAATAACTTATTTTGTCTCTTATCTGCTTGTGTACATAGAGGATTGGTGAAGGAGGCTTGGGAGTTTTTGAGTCTCTTAAGAGAAGTGGCATGATACCCAAGTCTGAGCATTATGCTTGTCTGGTAGATGTTATGGCAAGGGTAGGTCAGGTGGATGAAGCTTATGGTTTTCTGAACAAAATACCTTTGGATTCGACGCCTGCAATGTTGGGATAGGTTGCACGGATGCGGATACGGGAGCGGATACGGATACGGGGGGCCGGAGCGGCAAAACTAAAATTTAAAAAGCGGAGTGCCAGCTACAGATTAACAAAAAAAAAAAAAAAATATATATATTATATATATATATATTACCTTAATTTTTTAATAGATATAAAATCTCCATCTAAATTTTGTAGAAAATTATTAAATGACACACATGTAAAAAAAAAAAAAACTAATAATTTAAAAAAAGTCATTAAAAAAAGTCATTAAAAAAGTCTTTTAATGTGGTCCAACACCCAAATAAATCCCTTTCCAAATAAAAAAATAAAAAAGAATAAACCTATAAACATAACCTGCTGGTTCATATTGTACTTGTGCTAGCCCATAGTAGTAGTACATAGCACGAGTAGAAGTGTAGAACTGTGAAGTACAGAGTAGGAAAAAGGATAAAAAAAAGGGAAAAGTGGAAAAAAAAAGGAAGGTGAGGAGTATTTAAAAAAAGAAAAAAATCAACCTAAAGTATAAGGATACACCGACTAGGATTTGTAAATACAACTTTCCACAATTATCTAGAATTCTAAATCACCAGAATTCCATAACCACCCAGTTGGGACGTACCAGTGGGATCTGCCAATTTGTGCGATAGCCAAAGCTTTTGCAGCGCGCCTTTGGTTAAGATATCGGCTAATTGATGACCGGTAGGAACATCACAGTAGAAGCTTACTAGCACTAATCATCTGAGCAAAATAATGATCACTGCGCCGATATCTTGTACGATCGTATGGAAGACGGGATTCTTAGTAATGTGTAAGGCGGATTGGCTATCACAAAATAAATGCATAGGCTTCAAATGAAAAATCCCAAGAGAAAACAATAAAGATTTTTTAACCATTTTTAACTCCCCAGTAGTAACTGCCATAGCACGATATTCAGCCTCAGCGGACGAACGTGCAACAGTAGGTTGCTTCTTGGTCTTCCAAGAAACAAGAGAACGTCCCAAGAAGACTAAATAGCCAGTCAAAGAACGACGCGTAAGAGGACAATTGTGCCCCACATTTAATAAGAAAAAAGTAAAGATAAAATTATGTTTCAACTTTACAGCGGTACCCTACATCTATAAACAAAGTCCAAGCAAAGACCAACTCCCACTTCCACTTTCAAATTATTCATCTTCTTCAGCAAGATATATCTATCTCTCTCCTCCCTCTGTCTTTTTAACCAGTAATGGTTGATTTTTTTTTTTGGCAATTTGAGCTCCGACTGGGTACGCTTCCTAAGCTCCAAAAATGTACCCAGCCCTTACCCAGTTGCAGACCACCCGTACCCATTTCTTGTCGCCGTACCCACCTGCTAGGCGAATCCGTCCCATCCCGTACTCGTAAGCATGCCTCTGGATCCGACGCCTGCAATGTTGGGTGCGCTCCTTAGTGGTTTATGAGCCATAGAAGGTTAGACCTTGCTGAACTACTCGGAAAGAGGCTTGTTGAAGTTGACCCTCATCATGATGGCGAATATGTGTGCTTGTCTAATTTGTATGCTGCAATCAAGCGTTGGGATGATGCAAAGATGATGAGGCAAGCTATGGATATCACAGGGGTGAAGAAGTTTCCTGGGTTTAGCTATATATGTTGAAATTTCAGGGAACCTTGATATGTTCCTAGCACACGAATACACGATAAAAGACATCCAAAGTTGGTAGATATCTATATGATGATAAATTTCCTTTTGAGGCAAATGAAGAAGGTTTCAGATTGTGACAGAAGGTAACACGTTATACTAGATTGCTGAAGACCTGGGTATTGAACTCTTCAAGCAATATTCATGCACTAAGACACATGGGTGGAGACGTCGAGACATGTTCATAGACATAATGGTCAGTGCCTCAAATTTATTTATTTATGTGAACTTGCCTCATAGGTTTCGGTTAAATTATAAGAAGACGAACGCTCTTGTCAAGAATCACAATCAGTGGTATTCTATTTGAATTAATTTTTTTTTTTTTGATGAAGAAGTCACCTGAAGAATTTGTACTTTTATTATTCAATAATATCTCAAACATTAAAATTTGTCATCCTGATTGCTTTTCACAATGAGTAACCAAACCAGCGAAATTCACACCTGATGAATAAGATATCATCTATGGATACAATCCGCCAATCCGGTTCAAATGCAGAATAGGAGTGCACGAATTTGCAAAGACTTAAAACATACATAGTATAGGCACATAAAACTTCACTTTTGTATTCGACATAGAAACCTAAAGTCTCCTAAAATGCCACAATAGCATTGAAGGTACTACTACCCACGGACCTATTCATTTTACCTTCAGGTGATGGCAACTCTTTTGATCTTCCAAATTGATGCTGTGATTCTCAGAGATTAAATGACCCATCCTTGATAACTTTGTTATTTCAGTTATAGTTTCTACCTTTTCTTTCCTTTTTCTTTTTTCTTTTTTTCATTAGGGGTGAGGTTTAATACTTAAGAGTGTTGATATACTTTCCATGAGACGTAAAGGAGCCCAAACTCAAAGGGATATTATAGTCATGGCATGTTCAAATTACTGCCATGTTATGAATATAGTTATTTCTCTTGAGGTAAATACACCTCCTTGCAGAATTACTCAAGTGACAAGAACAAACACAACTAGCAAGTTTCTACTTCTAGTATGTTCAAAGTCACACCAAAATCACCATAAACATGATCAATCTCCCGAAATCAGAATTCTCCAATAATATCAACCAACGACCACAGCAAGATAAGTAATTCAACAATAACAACAATCAAGCAAAGACACACGAATTTTTTTACGTGGAAAACCCCTTCAATGAGAAGAGTAAAAAAAACCACGGGACGATTAGAGTCCACCCAATTGCTCTTATTATGATAAAAGGAAGGTTACACAAACCCAATTCCAAGTCCTCAAATGGGTACACAAATTACCCAACAATAGACATCATAATTAGCAACTTACAAAAGAGGAAGATTGAGAAATATCACCAGAAAAACAGAGTTCAATGCAGCAGCAATATCTCACAAACCAGAGCACCAAAAGACAATCCCACCGTACAGAATATAGCCCAAGATGTCCCGGATAAGCTGTCAAAATTTCAGCCAAATCGGACCACGAACGACCTTCGATCGGAGGTGTTTTGTAAAACTGTGCCCAGAAAACCGAGAAGGGGCTGCACTCTTTTCTTCTGTTTTTTCTCACTTTTCTTCTCTATCTTTTCTTGCGTGTGTTACTCAAACTTACTGACATGAAGTTGAATGCTGCTCAACTATGTGAAGCAAGCTAAAGACTTTTTGGCTACCTCACACCCATGTGAGTTGTGCCCTTAAAAGTCAAATTATAGAAACTTGACTTTGGGCTAAATAACCCCGAAAACAATGAGTTTTCCACATAGGAAGGGACTCATGACCCAACAAATCTCCCCTCCGATTATGTGGAGGTGGTTGCCATTCCGGCAATCAAGCGACAAGTCTCAAACTTGCCTCTTGGCAATGCTTTAGTCATCATGTCGGAACCATTGTCATCGGGGTGAATCTTCTCGAGCTCAAGGAACTTAGCATCAAGAACATCACGTATCCAATGATACCTCGCATCAATATGTTTAGACTTAGCATGAAAAGTGGAATTCTTAGCAAGATGAATTGCACTTTGGTATCTGTATACAACACATACCTCTTTTGTGTAAATCCAAGTTGGCAGACAAATCTCTTCATCAAAGCAATTCCTTACATGCCTCAACGTGGTTTGCAATAAACTCCGACTCGGTAAGTAGACCAAGCGCCACACATTTGCAATCTAGATTGCCGGAATCTGCTCCCCTGCAAAAGTGATCATATAACCCGAAGTAGGCTTCCTTGAGTCAATATCATCCGCCATATCAGTTAAGACCAACAAGAATAGCCTTGTCACTTCCCAAAACAAAGCTTCATATTCTGCGATTGCCTCGTAGATATCTCATAATCCATTTAAGCTTGCATTCCAATGCTCTTTTCCGGATTAGAGAGAAATCTACTAACCAAACCAGCTGCATGTGCTATATCGGGCCTCGTCTGAAACCATTGCATACATAGTTGCCTTGCTCGAAGCATAAGGGATATCTTGCATACTTTCCTTCTCTTGAGTAGTAGAAGGACTTTGTTGAGCACTCAATTTAAAATGCAAACGAAAGAGGAGTACTCACGGTTTTGCTTTCTCCATGTTGAACCTTTGAAGCACCTTTTCAACATATGCTTCTTGTGACAACCATAACCTTTGAGCCTTTTCGATCACGGATGATCCGCAGTACCTCAAAATGTGTTTTGCGGGCGAGTTCTTTCATAGAGAAAGTCTTACTCAATTGTTGCTTCAAGGCGACAATTTAGCCACATTTTGCCCTCTGATCGGCATGTCATCGACATAAAGAAGCAAAATGATAAAGTCATTGTCGAGAAAACCTTTTCAAGAAAACACAATGATCGAAGAAGTCTTCTTATAGCCTTGCTCCCCCATAAAGGAGTCAAACTTGCGATACCATTGTCTCGGAGCTGTTTTAGGCCATACAGAAGCTCTTCTTCAATTTGCACACATGGTCTTCTTTTCCCTTGACTTTGAAGCCCTCTGGTTGTTCCATGTAGATGTCTTCCTCAAGGTCACCGTGAAGGAAGGCGGTCTTCACATCTAGCTGCTCCGATACCGAATGTTGAGGTAAATAGACCTCCTTGCGGAATTACTCAAGTGACAAGAACAAACACAACTAGCAAGTTCCTACTTCTAGTATGTTCAAAGTCACACCAAAATCACCATAAACATGATCAATCTCCCAAAATCGAATTCTCCAATAATATCAACCAACAACCACAGCGAAGATAAGTAATTCAACAATAACAACAATCAAGCAAAGACACACGATTTTTACGGGACCATACGGGACCTTGACAAACCATACGGGACCCGCCGATCGACACCATCAACTATGGCTACCGGCCATGCCCACTTGCTATACCCACGAGTTACGAGGCAAGCCTCCTTGGTCCCACTTGGCGGAACACCATCGGAGGACTTTCGATACAAGGGCGCACCGGATCACCCAAACTTCGAGCACATGAGGAAGGACCCCACACTGCACGTGACCTCCCGTCTGGACCGAACCGCACCGGCCCGATACCACTTGTTGGGCCGCCGAACTCAGTGCCCACACACATGCACACAACAATATTGTCCGCTTTGGGCCTAAGCCCTCACGGCTTTGCTTTGGGCCACCCCAAAAAGGCCTTATTGTAGTGTGTATGTGAGCACCTCTATATAAAGTGATTCTTCACTTCATAATTCTCCAATGTGGGATTGGGATGCACTTCCCCAACAATCCCTTCCCCTCGGACCAATGCCACATTCGCATGACCTTCCCTGGCCTTCCCTCGAACTATAAACTCGATTCGCTTATTTGCCCCTTTCAAGACCGCCATATTTTTGCCATGAACCAACCCACACACGCAAATCCACATGCGTCACCGGGGCTCATAGCTGGCGTAGGAGGAATACCGGGCAACCTTGACAAACCATACGGGACCCGCCGCCCGATCAACCATCAACTATGGCTACCGACCATGCCCACTTGCTATACCCACGAGGTTACGGTGGCAAGCCTACGGTCCCACTAGTTGGAACACCATCGGGAGGACTTTCGATACAAGGGCGCACCCGGATCACCAAACTTCGAGCACACAAAAGGACCCTACACTGCACCCAGCGGCCTCCCGCCCGGACCGAATCGCCCGGCTTTGATACCACTTGTTGGGCCGCCCGAACTCGTGCCCACACACATGCACACAACAATATTGTCCGCTTTGGGCCTAAACCCTCACGGCTTTGCTTTGGGCCACCCCCAAAGGCCTTGTTGTAGTGTGTATGTGAGCACCTCTATATAAAGTGCTTCTTCACTTCATAATTCTCCAATGTGGGATTAGGATGCACTTTCCCAACAACTTCATACTTGCAAAAGTCATGACTATAGTTTCTTAGCTGCCTTTAGGCTTTAGCCGTTGCTTAGAGTGTCATAGTGTGGATCCTTAAATAAGCGTTGGATGGGTCAAACCTTTAAACACTATCCAAACGCACTTTCCAAACAAGGCCTTAACTTTTTAGTGCACAAAACCTTCAAATTTCTTTCTTACACCCAAAATAAATGTATGATAATTCTTTTCCCATTCAATTTTTAATTACATGTCAAATCATGGTAAAAATGATACGTAAAGCCTCTAGTAACTAAGTAGTGATCACTTTCAAAGTATTGCAAGTATATTAATTAACATATGAACTATCTATATTAATTAACATAGGAACTATCCAAAGCCTTAAAATTAAAACGATTCACATTACCAATTCCATTTTAAGTATTAAAGTAGATTCAACTAATTACCTATAGCTTGTAGGCGTGGCGGATCCGGGGAATTTATGAATAGTTGGTCACTTTACCGACTAGGTTGCACGAGAATACGGGTACATGTACGGGTACGGGTTCGGATACGCGCATCCAATTATAGGATAATCCATGAATTTAAAAAACTACTTCAAATAAAATCAATTTATGACTAATAATAGTTCATATTACAATAAAATAGTACCTAAAAATTGTTACAATTGTTCTCGACGAGTTTTCATGTTTTTGATTTGATTTAGTAAAAAAAACTTGAGATATTCGGTTGCGTATTCTTTCTTTTCATTGAAATTTAAATTATAATTTTTAATTAGATACAACAATTCAATTTGTTAAACATATCCAATCAAATTCCTACTTGAAAACCAATTAAGCACAAATTCATTCAACATAAGCGACATATAAGCCAACTGAATTAACTCTTGTAGAAGAGACATGAGTTGAGTAGCCTTCTTCACCTCATCCTAATCTAATTCCTAAATCACAACACAATCGTAAATTCGTAATGAATTCCTAATGAAATCCAATTTACAAAAATACACAACTACCACAATCAATCGACAACAAGCCAACAATGATTCAATGAAGAATAATTGAAGAAGCGATTATTAAGAAGGTTGAATTAGAAGAATACCCGAAGGTGAAGTTTCTTGCCCCTTCTTCTTCCGCTTGCTCGCTGCCGACGAACAACAAATGAAGAAGTTCAAAAAAACGGACGGCGAAGATTAACAAATGACGAACAACAAACTAGAAACGAGAACAAAACGAAAACATTCAACAAAATCGAACCACAACCTACCAAATACCAATCGAGTCTAAAACCCTAACAAAATCAAACAAAACAAAACAATTTCAATTTTCCAAAACCCTAATTCCTTCAAAAATAGATCTAGAAAAATGATATAAAGAATGAAAGAATTACAAAAAAGACATAAAGAATTACAAACTCACCGGCGACGGCTCCGGTGAAGATACGAACGGCAAAGAGTGTCCAGGCTCGGTGAGGGTGAGGGATTCGCGGCGACTTAGGGTTTTATCGCCTCATTCGCCTGGGATTCGCGAAGGAGAAAGAGAGAAAGAGGAAATAGAAGGCGCGGCTGGTGAAGATGCGAACGGCAAAGAGTGGAGTCATGGCGACCGCAGTAGGCGAGGATTCGCGGCGATTTAGGGTTTTATCGCCTCATTCGCCCGGGATTCACGAAGGAGAAAGAGAGAGAAAGAGGAAAACTTAGGGTATTCGCGTGTGAGAGAAACAAAGCTTCAAATGAAATTCTTTTTTTTTTTTTTCGGGAATAATAGTTGGTCACGTGACCTATAGGGACCAATAGTAAATCCGCCACTGCTTGTAGGGTGGTTGATATGATTAAAACCCATTATCTACACACCTACACTCAAGCTTGCTACGTCTATATATAAACTCCACATAATCCTTTATATTTCTACATCCTTACTTTCCAACAATTTAAACCTCAAGCAAGAGAAAAAAAAAATGCGAGACTTCTTCATTCCTTTGCATACTCTTCCTTCTTTTTTGTGGCACGTATGTTCTCATTGTTCTTTGCATCTCTTGTCTCTAGAAATTGGGTTTTATAACTTGAGTTGTCCTTCGGCATAGGCAATTGTGAAAAATGTTGTAAAGAAGGCGATCATTAGGAATCCTGGACTAGGAGCTGGTCTAATCAGAATGCACTTCCATGATTGTTTTGTATGGGTATGTACAATCTTTAGTATGCCTATAGTAATGTATTATTAGCATCTTTCACATAATCTTTTACACATGAGTTCACTTTTAAGTTTCAAGTATCATCAACAAACCAAGTTTACTTTTCATGTTCATGCCCTAATCTATACTTGTTAACTTTTCCACATAAATTTCGAGGATGTGATGCTTGAAGTACTTCTTGATTCTACTCAGGGAGCAAAACGAGAGAAGGAACACTTCATCAACAACCCAAGCTTAAGAGGCTACGAGGTGATTGATGAGGCAAAAGGCGAGCTTGAAGCTCGGTGCCCTCAAACGCTCTCTTGTGCGGATATCCTAGCCTTTCTTGCTCGTGATAGTGCCTCACTTGTTAGGAGGAATCAAGTATGCAATAAAATTAGGGCGACGAGATGGGTTAGTTTCACTTATAGATGAGCCTCTCCTAAACTTACCCGCACCGTTTTTTGATTTGCAATTACTCCATCAATTCTTTAAAAAAAGGTCTTTCTTTAGAAGAAATGGTTACCCTTTCCGGAGCTCATTCTATTGGAGTTTCCGATTGCTCTGCCCGTTATCCCAAGGCTTTATCCATTCAATAATTCTAACCCAAGAGACCCTTTAATGGATCCTAAGTTTAGCAAAGATGTTGAAATCGAAGTGCCCTAACCCTTCTCGAACTTCTTTTGGCGTTGTTAATCAAACCTTGTTTATGAAGACTTTTTTAACTCCTTACAAGTTAGATAACAGGTACTACCAAAATATTGTGAACAAAAGGGTGGTATTCACGTCGAGACCAAATCTTGATGGCTAGCCCTGAAACTCGCAACTATGGTGAAAATCTTCGGAGAAAGAGGTGAAATTTGGGCTAGAAAATTTGCCAAAGCCTATGGTCAGTATGGGTTCCATTGAGGTTCTCACGGGTTGTCGGGGTGAGAATAGAAAATCTTTGCGGGATTGTCAATCGAAATCTCATTTGCTAAATGCCGCCATTTTTTTTCTTATTAACGCCCTATGTACATGTATAATACATGTATTTCACTATTCATTTATACTCTCTTTCACTCTCCTTCCCACTCTCCCCTCACTCTCTCTTCACTCTCCCTCACTCTCACACTACATCATCAACAAGATCTCCCTTCAAGAAATTACACGGCGACGGAATTAGCACTCTTTGGAAATAACCGCCCTAGAAGTTCGCGACCGCCGGTGGCTGTAATTTGGCCGAGAAGTTCGTGAAAGTACTCCGGCGAGAAGACAAGAGTCAAGCCTGGCCGAGTGGAAGATTTTCCAGCCGACAAGACAACACCTTAACAACGATCTCCGCGACAAGGTTAGTGTTGAATTCTTAAAAAAATATACAGGGCGTCTAAAATAGACGCTTCACCACATGTATAGGCGCCAAACTTAGGCGGCAACACCGGTGGTGCGGCGCTATTTCGGATGCCCACCTAAATTTTTTAATTTTTTTATTTTAAAAATTGCATGTTGTAGATCTGCATATTTGATTCGGATATTGTAAATTTTTTGTTAGAATTGCATATGTTAGACTAGGATATTGATGAAAAAGAGAAAATTGAAATGGAATTTGAATGGGGAGGTAGGCGCCTATTTTAGGCACTTCCACCACGAGTGGGCGTCTAAAAAGGCGCTTGCACCAGTGGTTGGGCGCCTAAATTGGCGCCCAACCAATGGTGGAAGCGCCTATTTTAGGCGCCCACCGTGGTGGGGCGCCTAAATTAAGCGCCGACGAGTGGTCAACCGCCTAATTTAGGCGCTGACCACTTTTAACGACGAAAAATAACTTACATTGTATGCCATGAAGCCGGAGTTTATTTTTCCTTCCTAGTCAACGCCGGTCAAAGTTGGTGTGGTGGTGGCCGCGGGAGGTGGTGTGGTGGTGTGCGCAGGAGGTGTTGTGGTGGCTCTGTAATGAAGTTGAGGTGGGAGGAATGAAGTAAAGAAAGGGAAAGCAAAGGAGGGATGGAGGAAGAAATGGTGTATAATGTACAAAAATACATGTATTTATGGCGTTAGTAAGCGAAAAAATGGCGTCATTTAGCAATTCCCATCGAAATTGACGTGAAACAATTAGTACCTAAGAGTGTGCTTCTTTAATGCCACATCATAGCTTTGTGAAATAATAAATCCACAAATCAGAATTTGGATAGGCTGAAAGAGACTTCTTGTTAAACAATAGTTACTTCCTATGTGATTTAGTGTGTTGCTTTTACTTTAGTAGTAGCTTTTGGTTAAATGGATCGTTGAATACTTGAATATATATATCCTTTTAACTAACTTATTCCTTATTTGCTCTACACTATTAGTAACATGATACTACGTCTACACTACTAATAACATGATACTGCTTCCATGTATGGTAATTGAGTTATGACAAATTGTAGCAGCAAACAACATTCATTGGTAGAGCTTTGGAAATGAAAAAAAAAAAACAAACATCATGCACTAAGACACATGGTCGAGACAAATAATCTTTTTGTAATTGCCTTAGAAATTTTTTTGGAAATTTCTCAAGGAACAAATATAATAATGATTTTGTAATGCAGAGTTGCATAGCTTAGATCACATTACAATCCCACCACTTTTGTTAATAAAGAATTCTTGACTTCTTGGCTTCTTACCTCGTTTTTATTTTTATTTTTCTTTAAAATAAATAACTAAATAATATGTACGTTATTCTACTCATCAAACTACAAAAAGTAGAGATTTAGTGTGAAAAAAAGTTACAAGTTTTTTGTGTAACAATTGTTTTAGCAAATGGCCATTAGCATATATTGTCATACACAATACTTAACCAGATTCCTCTTCAACCATATATGTTCAACATGAGTATGACACACTTAGCTTAAAAGGTAATTCACGTTACCATTTTCCCCTTAGCCTATGTATAACTAACCTAATCTCTGTCCATTTGATCAAGTTATCAAATACTTCTTTTAATTTCTTATAAAAACTGTAAAACATAATTTGAAATACTCCCTCTTTTTTTGAAATTAAAAATTAATTCATTGATTCAAAGTCATACGACATCTACAGTAAAATTCAAAACTAAACAAATACATATCAAAATGAAATAAATACAATTCTAATATGACAAAACCACGATCGTTGAGTAGATCTATGCAACACTTGAAAACCCTCGTCTTTCACGTATTTGTCGATGCGGCGCCCTGCCGAGGGTCTATCGATCTTGTAGTTTTGAAGTAGAAGCTGGATCCAATTCAAGTGATTGTAAGCGAAGTACATCATTTGCAACCTCGCACAAATTTCAATCAACAAATCAGCCTCTTGAATTACACAAAAACCCAAAAACAAAGTCTCCAAACTCTCACATGGAGAGAGATAAAACCCAATATATGGGTAGATATAACCCAATAAATGGGTAGAAAAACTCTCTATTAAAAAGCGGTGAAGTTTATTAGAAACATTAACATAAAAAACTAGTAACAAAAGGAGAAAAAGGGGCTTACCACTGCCCAAAGGGTGGCGGTAGCCCTGGGTTGAAAAATTAGGGTTTTGTTGGAGAGGAGAGAGAAGAGAATTTGAAATCTTTCCCTCTGTCTCTTAGTAGTTTACTCTTTCTTTTTTGGGTTGTCGCTTATTAGATGTTTTGGAATGGACGTAGTACTTTTATATATTATTATCTTGTACATAAAACATTATTTTTATTTGTCATTTATCCTTCTCTCTCTTAACTCATAATAAATAAATACTTTCTATTTATTTTTAGGACCCACATCTTATATCTCATAAAATATGTCTTGAAAGAAGTGGGTAAACGAATAAGAGACGGAAGAAGCAATTAGTTAATTTTATTATCATCATCGTCGTCATTGTTAGTACGATAATAATATAAGTCTTGAACCCCATGTCTCAAGTTTCAAGGTTATTTTTATATCTAATAGTCCATGTTTATGTTTAAACAAGGGATCTTCGAGAGAAAGAGAGAAAAAAAAGGAAAAAATTAAATACACTACCGTCAATATATAAAATAAATATTTCTTTTTCTTTCAATTATGCGCATAACATCAACACTATTATCCATGTAATACAGATACACCAAGACTATGCTAGGTTGAATAGCAATCCAAATATGAGCATAAACAAGATGATTGTAATACATACTCCCATCGAGTAGTATAAAACATAGACTAACATATGTCTTTAATTTATAATTTATGCATCCATGTTTAACTAGTGTTGTTGGACATCACAATAGCAACTTCCACGGCATCTGCCTGTTGCTGGTGATAAGAAAGTTTTGTTACAAGTTGCAGCACATGATGCATCATCATTGCAAGGATCAGGCCTAGAAATAGGTACAATATATTCTAAATATGATGGTATAGTGCAACAACAACTACTTGGTGAACGTTGACATTGACCAGGGGAATACATCTCTAATACTGTCATGCATGTTATTGTACATGCAGTATCATTTCTACATCCTTTTGTCCCACGAAGGCACAATGTGTCTGCTTTTCCTGCATATATACATCGTATATGTTAGTTGCACGAATGGCTATAAGTTTTCTTCCACGTTTGAGTTTTGTGGTTACTAATGAAATAGTGATATATCTACTACATTTGGCTAACTATTTTTTTGTTCTCAAAAATTAAATTAAAATATTTGTTTGTATCAATAAGCTTGGATCTTGAATTGATGTGGTACATAATTGAAGGATTTATGTCCTCGACTTAAATGCAATTACTAATTATATTATGGATCGTATTATAGAGATAATAAATTCTATCTATTGGGTCGTCTATACGTCTTGCTAGAGAATCTTATGGAACTTTGGGTTAGGAAATAATAAACCCAAAGCCCAATATAATGGATCCTATTAGGTCACACAAAATACTTGGATCAACAAAAGAAACCTAGAGCCCGTAAGGGGCCCTAGGGTGGCCGGCCAAGAGGAAGAGAGAGAGGAGAATTGATTCTCCTCCTAACCTAATTATATCTATATATACTTGGTTAGGCAATAAGGAAATATACAAGATATCTTTCATTATTCTCTCTCTCTCATAATCTTTCCAAAAGTCACAAAAACTCCATTAAAGTAGAAGAAGAATTTCTTCCTTCCAACTAGCATTGGTGGAGTGTTGATCCGGGTTGGTGGACCAAGTAGAGGAATCGCAATTGAGGTTCTTAATCCGGGTTATTCAAGCTTTGTGGAATTCACGCTTCAAAGGTAAATTCCTAACTATTATGTGATCCTTGAATGTATATGCATGAGATCCTGTTTTAAGTGCTTATGAATTTGATTCATGAAATTCCGCTTAGAGTACTTATATAATCTTACAGTGGTATCAGTTTTAGCCTCTTGCATATAATTTTTGGTCATAATAATTATGTGTTCTTGACTAATTTTAATTGATTAAGGGGAGGAATTGAATTATGGAATGAATAATTAATTGGAATTGATTAAATGGAGATTTAATTGCTTAATTTTTTAATATAAAGTGGCCGAATTTATTGAAAATTCAACCCTAATTTTCGAAATTTAAATTCTGATTTTATTTCGAATATTAAGTTCATATTATTAATCTGATTTTCATGTTTAAATTTGTTTATGTATGAAAATTAATTCATGTGAAAAGAGTTTTATATGAATTAGAGATTAATTTATGTAAATAACCCTAAAATTAATTAAAATGGAGATTTTTATTTAATTTTCTGAATTATGCATAAAAGAGTTTATGTTTAATTTAATTAAGATCACTAAATTAATTTTACAAATGTTGTAATTTTAATTTCCTTCAACTAAATTAAAAAAAAAAATAAGGAGGAGGAATAGGAGCGACCTCGGTGGTCTCAAGTGGGCGTAGGCGCTAGAAGGTGCTCCGGGTGGTCGCCGTCTGCTACGACGGTGAGGAATAGACGGGACGCCGGGTGGGCGGTCGTCGAAGTCGGGTGGTGGCAGCGGCCACGCGGCGACGCACGTATGACGCGCAGCGCAAGCAAGCGTCTTCTTGGCGGCCTAGGCGGTGGGTAGTCGGCAAGATGTTGCCGGCGTCGGCTGCAATGGATGCCGGTGAGTTCCGGTGAGGTGCTTGGCGTGGGTTGCCGAATTCGGCCATTCGTTGTTACGGGCCTGGGCGGTCTTTGCAGTGGAAGGCGACCATTGTCTGCTTGGATTTAGTTTCACAATTTTAATAATAAAAAAAAAAAAAAAAATTTCCTTTTGATTTTAGCAGCAGCGTGTAATTGGCAGCAGATTGAAAAGATTTGTTTTGAAATTTTGTAAATCTTTTGTTGAGTAAATTAAGAAAATTCCAATTATGTTAATTATGTTAATTATGTTAATTTTGACTGGGTCATAAATTAATTCCATAATTTTATTCTTTAATCTAATTAATATTAGTAGGCAAGATATTATATGATAAAATCTTTAGGTGGTTAGGAATTACTTATATGTTTTATCAACTTACCATAATTAAGAATATTTGATATTTTGATTGATGGCAAGTATAATATGTGATATTATGATGTGGCTTTTATATATTTTGATATAATTGCTGTGTATGACTAGTATGGCCCAAATTAAGTTAGAAAATACGATCTGCGCATCGTGATGTATTCTTGTAATTTTAAATACGATCTGCGTATCGTTAAGTATTTTTGTAATTTATTTAATTTAGTTATTATTTAAATTATTTTGATACTTATGTAATCCAAAGACGAAGTCCATCAAGAGAAGGCCCATGGATAAGGTGGATGGAGATCCATGAAGAGTCCAAGAATGAGCCATTGATGATTAGTTCCTAGGATTAGGGGCCATACTAGATCATTTTATTTTCGCATTTTATTATTCTTTAAAATGCTTATAAGTTTATTGTATGTTGGTTGATGATGCGCTAGAGTTCACTAATTCATAACAACATAATAAACTTAGGTCCCGTAAAATTAAGGTTGCTTTTCCAAACATAAAGTACGTACTTATCAAACCCTTAATTAATAGTAATAGGTCATGCCTCCGCATGGTGTTATCATTAATTTTGGGAATATAAGGTAAAATTGCGAATTTTACAACTTAGTTTGGTTGTCCTTAACAAAATTATCAAAAGCGTTTTGAATTTTGAAGCAAGAGATAGTTAAGCATGCGATGTTTATCAATCTAAACAAGAGTTATAATTTGTTATAATTAGTAAAAGAGTTTACTTACCTTGATAATGTAACATTAAAAGATAAGGCCTCCGTGCGCTTAGTGTTGCATGTTGATAGGATCTTGTAAAACACTTATTCAAATGGGACATTAAAAACTGAATAGGTGATCAACCTAGAAACCTTTGCATGTTTTAGGTTACTTTATAAACATAAAATTGAACTTTGCTTTATTTTTACGTACGTAGATACTATGTCTAATAACAACAACAACAACAACTCAGGTTTCAACATTCGTCCTTTTACGGAAAGGGCCAGTTGAATGGTGAAAATTTCCTTAATTGGGAAAGGACCTTAAGACTTGTTTTGAGGTCTCGAGGGTCGAGAGGATGTCATAGAAACCCCACTTCCCGTGATTGCGATGAGTCAGCAGAGCGGACAAACGTCGTGCTAAGCGAGGCAAATGATAGGTCTAGATGCCAATCACTTGCTTGATGATAGCGACCATGGAGCCGGACCTCCAAAGGAGGTTCGAAACCAAGGATGCTTATACCATCATGCAAGAGGCTGCGGGTTATGTTTCAAACACAAGCCCGAGTTGAGCGGTATGAGACTAATAGGGAGATACTTGAATGTCAAATGAAGCGGGTCAATTTGTTGGCCCCCATGTTTTCGCGATGATGGGTCTTTTCGAAAACATGGAACGACTTGGATTCCCTTATAGGGTTGAGTTGGCTACGACATTATTCTCCACTCATTACCTGACGGTTTCAATCGGTTCAAAATGACCTACAATATGAATGAGTCCCGAAAAGACTTTGCAAGAGTTGCATGGATTGTTGGTCAATGCTTGAAAGGAACATCCCTAAGGTTGAACCAAAGAAAGAGGTTTTAATGGTTCAAAGGGAAAGGGTTTCAAGAAGAAATGGGCGGGAAAGAAGGACAAAGGCAAGCAAGTTGCCCTTTGTTCTTTGAAAAACCTAAGCCAACCGCCAAGCCAAAGGTGGCCGCGGAAAGCAAGTGCTTCCATTGTCACAAGATAGGACCCTTGGAAGAGGAGGCGCCTCTATACTTGGAACGAAGAAAAGAAGTGCGGGGCTTCCACTTCGGGTATATTTGTTATAGAAATCAATTTGACTTCTACTTCTTTATGGGTATTGGATACCTTTGTGGTTCTCACATAGTTAATGATGTGAAGGGACTAAAAAGAAGTAGGAGGCGGCAAAGGGCGAGTAGAGCTTCGCGTTGGAAATGGAGCACGGGTTGCTGCACTTGCCATAGGAAGCTATAGTCTGCATTTTCCATCCCGCTTTGTTTTAGAATTAAATAATTGTTATTTCGTTCCTTCAATAACTAAGAACATAATTTCTGTTTCAGTTTTGGATTCTGAAGGGTTTTGTTTTGAAATAAAGAACAAGTGTTGTTCCATTTTATGTTCTATGCCAATGCTAAATTGATAAATGGCTTATATGTGCTTGATAAGTCGTTACAAATCTATAACATAGATAGCAAGAAACAAAAATCAAATGATTCCAACCTAACCTACATTTGGCATTGTCGAATGGGTCATATAAACCAAAAGCGTATTCACAAGTTACAAAAGGATGGTATAATTCCATCATTTGATTTTGAATCATTTGATGTATGTGAATCATGCTTAATGGGAAAGATGACAAAATCACCATTTTTTGGAAAAGGTGAAAGGGCGGGCGATCTTTTAGGACTCATACATACGGATGTGTGTGGTCCTATGAGCACAAAGGCAAGGGGAGGGTTTAACTACTTCATTACATTCACTGATGATTTGAGTAGATATGGATATATATACTTAATGAAACATAAGTCGGAATCTTTTGATAGATTCAAAGAGTTCCAAAATGAAGTACAGAATCAACTTGGTAAGACAATAAAAGCACTACGATCCGATCGTGGTGGTGAATATTTGAGCCAAGAATTTGATGATCATCTAAAGGGTTGTGGAATTCTTTCACAATTAACTCCACCAGGGAACACCACGGTTGAATGGTGTATCGAAAGGAGGAACCGAACCTTGCTAGATATGGTTCGATCGATGATGAGTCTTGCTGATCTTCCGATTTCTTTTTGGGGATACGCTCTCGAAACCGCTGCACACACACTAAATAGGGAGCCCGTCAAAGGCTGTAGAAAAGACTCCATATGAGTTATGGAATGGAAAAACTCCAAACTTGTCTTTTCTTAAAATGCGGGGATGTGAGGTCTATGTAAAGCGGTTACTATCGAGACAAGCTTGCACCCAAGTCGGATAAATGTCTCTTTGTGGGATACCCAAAAGAGACAAGGGGTTATTACTTCTATAACCGTCAAGAGAACAAAGTGTTTGTTGCTCGTGATGGTGTCTTTCTTGAAAAGGAATTTGTTTCTAGAAAGACAAGTGGGAGTAAAATAATTCTCGAAGAAATTCGAGATGAGCAACAAATAGACGTGGTTCACACTATGTCAGAGACGGCCCGACAAGACGAAAGTCTAGTTCAGGAGATGATGTATTCAACGCATGTACCTCCTACCATCCCAATTGAATCAAGTGAAGATCTTCAAGGAGTTGAAGAGAACTCTTTTCTTGATGCTCAAGCCCGCGTAGATCTAGTAGAGAAAGGATTCCAAACAAGAGGTTGGTTGATTTCTGATTAGCGAAAACTCCGAAATTATGATTTTGGAGAATTCGAGCCTACTACCTACAAACAAGCTTTTGACGAGCCGGACTCGAGAAATGGCTTGAAGCCATGAAATCCGAGTTAGACTCCATGTCGAGAATAAAGCTTGGACCACGGTCGACTTGCCTAGTGGGGTTAACCCTATTGGATGCAAGTGGGTGTTCAAATTGAAAACAGACAAAGATGGGAAGGTCTATGTATATAAAGCAAGACCGGTTGCAAAAGGATTCAGACAAATTCATGGTATAAACTATGATGAGACCTTTTCTCCAGTAGCAATGCTTAAATCAATTCGGATACTTTTAGCGATTGCTGCATTTTATGATTATGAAATTTGGCAGATGGATGTCAAAACTGCATTCTTGAATGGGTTCTTGAATGAGGATGTGTACATGACACAACCTGAGGGTTTTGAGGATCCAGAAAATCCTAAAAGGGTTTGCAAGCTTCGGAGATCCATTTATGGATTGAAGCGAGCATCTCGGAGGCTGGAATCTTCGATTTGATGAAGCAATCAAGAAATTTGATTTCATCAAAAGCGAAGAAGAATCTTGTGTCTACAAGAAGTTTAGTGGGAGCTGACTTAGTCTTCTTGGTATTGTATGTAGATGACATACTACTCATGGGAAATGACATACCAATGCTTGAGTCGATCAAGGAATGGTTAAAAAGTTGTTTCTCTATGAAGGACCCGGGAGAAAGGCGAGTACATACTGGGAATCAAAATCCATAGAGATAGGTCTCGAAGGATGATTGGACTAAGTCAAGAAACTTATATTGATAAGGTTCTTACAAGGTTCAACATGGAAAACTCGAAGAGAGGTTTCGTTCCCATGTCACATGGCATATCGCTTAGCAAGAGTCAGTGCCGATCGAACTTCGATGAGTTGAGCGAATGAGTAGCATTCCTTATGCTTCGGCTATAGGATCTATCATGTATGCCATGATAAGTACTCGACCAGATGTTGCATATGCCTTGAGCATGTGTAGCAGGTTCCAAGCAAATCCAGGAGAAGCACACTGGACTGCAACTAAGAGCATCCTCAAGTACTTAAGAAGAACTAAAGGCATGTTCTTAGTTTATAGGGGACAAAGTGAGTTGGTTGTTGATAAGGTTACACGGATGCAAACTTCCAAACCGACAAAGATGATTACCGCTCTCAGTCAGGGTATATCTTTCGTCTAAATGGAGGAGCAGTGAGCTGGAAGAGCTCAAAGCAAAGCAAAGTTCACACGGATGAGAATGTGGCTGATTCGCTCACTAAACCACTACCTCAACCCAAGCATGAGTGTCATGCTAGGGCTATAGGCTTGAAGCAAATGTTAGAGTGGCTTTAGATTGTACTAGGTTTAGAGAAACTTGTTACAATGTAAAGACATGGTTTTGCTATTTATGTTTATGAGAATAAATTTTACATTATTTAATTATTGGTTTAGTATTAAATAAAATGTCCAAGATATATCTTGAATTCTATGGTTTTGTCAAATATGTGATTTGATAAATGAAACACCATAAGTTAACAGAATTCATAGAATAATAAAAGTTCCTAATCTAAGTCATTAAACTGGACATGAATGCCTTGTTAAAGGGATTAGCATATAAGATTGATTGATAGCACCGTTTCATGGGCTATAGAAACATAGAGATGTTTAATCAATCATATGGATATGTATAGTTGATACATAGTCGAACTAGACCTGCTTAGAAGTTTTATAACTTCAAAATTATATTAGTAGATTCCTTAAACATGAGTGGAACATTACTTAGCCCAATGATTGGTATAACTTTGATACTGTCAAACGTCATGCCGTAAAAGGGGACTATAAAGGCAGCATTCAGGTTGTGCTAAAAATTGAGTGGGAGTATTGATTACCGTAAGATTGAAAAGGTCCTCCTATATAAGATAGGATAGGTGTCTTGGCCCCTTGAAGAGCGAAAATTGAAAAATGCATGGCCATGCTCAAATGGATCATTCGATGATCATTTGTTTGTCAATTCGAACTCGGATTTCATGGATTAATTTGAAAACTAGTATGGATGATATGTAAATATGATCATACTATCAAATTAAGACATAAAGAGACTTGAGGAAATTAAACATTGCACACTAGTCTCGGACAAGTGGGAGATTGAAGGATTTATGTTCTCGACTTAAATGCAATTACTAATTATATTATGGATCGTATTATAGAGATAATAAATTCGTTCTATTGGGTCGTCTATACGTCTTGCTAGAGAATGCTATAGAACTTTGGGTTAGGAAATAATAAACCCAAAGCCCAATATAATGGATCCTATTAGGTCACACAAAATACTTGGATCAACAAAAGAAACCTAGAGCCCGTAAGGGGCCCTAGGGTGGCCGGCCAAGAGGAAGAGAGAGAGGAGAATTGATTCTCCTCCTAACCTAATTATATCTATATATACTTGGTTAGGCAATAAGGAAATATACAAGATATCTTTCATTATTCTCTCTCTCTCATAATCTTTCCAAAAGTCACAAAAACTCCATTAAAGTAGAAGAAGAATTTCTTCCTTCCAACTAGCATTGGTGGAGCGTTGATCCGGGTTGGTGGACCAAGTAGAGGAATCGCAATTGAGGTTCTTAATCCGGGTTATTCAAGCTTTGTGGAATTCACGCTTCAAAGGTAAATTCCTAACTATTATGTGATCCTTGAATGTATATGCATGAGATCCTGTTTTAAGTGCTTATGAATTTGATTCATGAAATTCCGCTTAGAGTACTTATATAATCTTACAATAATCATATTCATACAGATGCAACACTTTAGGGGTTAAAAAATCAAACCACATAAATGAT
Source organism: Beta corolliflora (assembly GCA_947648045.1). Taxonomy (NCBI): domain Eukaryota; kingdom Viridiplantae; phylum Streptophyta; class Magnoliopsida; order Caryophyllales; family Amaranthaceae; genus Beta; species Beta corolliflora. The sequence goes on from CANSZD010003823.1 coordinate 25,668, forward strand.
ATTTTCACTTAGCTATTAATTATATACTCCGAGTATATCTACAGTCTACATAATAGTAAACATAAGGAATTGTAAGATGTATCATTTTTGGTTATTTTCAAATAAGAAGGCATGAATTTAATGTATGAAACACAACTCTATACTACTCCCTCCGTCCCAGAAAGATATGAACACTTGTTGGGACACGTAGTTTAAGGTCATAAGTTGTGGTGTGGTTATCAAATGTTATTTTATTTAAAAAGTAGATGTGATAGGAATTGGTGGACTATTTTTTATTAAAGGAGAGAGAAAGTTGGGTAATTTTTTACTGATAAAAGGTAGAGTGTGGGCCAAAGATGTGTAAAAGAAATAATATATTAATGGTGGGACCATGCTAAGAATGAAAGTGTTCAAACTAATTTGGGACAAACATAAAAGGAAAATGTTCATACTATTCTGGGACGGAGGTAGTATAACAAATATGCAACCACAAAATTGCCGAGGGCTAATTATTTGGTGCAATATTTTATCTATTTTTTCTGCTAAAATTGTTTTAGGCAAAATAAAGGAAGTGTATTATGTACATAAGAGAAGTATGATCAATAAAGTGCATTGCTTAACTCTATGGATCCATTCTTTATTAAAGGTCAATATATTGACCATTTGAGTGTATAGAACTTAACACCCTTTTGCATATAAGGGTACTTCCTAGTTCCTCCCTTTCATTTTATTGCAACATAGGAGAGACTCATTTCAAAGACAAAGAGAGGAATTTTGTTTTTTTTGGAATTGGCAGGAGAGGACAGAGAAATAGGAAAAATAAAAAGTATATCACTCAAAATAGATGTATAATAATGAATATTAAACTTTCAAATAAGGGATGTAGTAATTAATATGGAGCACAGGAATTATATAATTTATTTCTCACATTATATGGGCATAATATAATTAATGTGTCTGTCTCACTTACTAAAAGTAGGTAATTAAATATTATAAAGCAAAGGAAGTGCGTAATATAAGAGATTGACATTAAAGATCGGCTTGGTCCAGGACCCTAACATGATCCTAATCTTAAGTCTCTAAAAATAAGGCCAAAATGTAAGTTACTTATACGTCATTTGGAAAAAAAGACCATGTATAATAGAAGGATGTTAAGATATATACTCAAATAGTCGATTGGCCTTCTAAAAAAATACCCCGTATAAGTCATAAGAAAGGGGATGTAATGTCCACATAAAATGACCCTTCTGTCCTTGACTTATTATTTATTATTTATTATTTATTGTTTATTATTTATTATATATTATTATATATTATTATTATTTATTTATTATTTATTATTTATTATTTATTATTTATTATAGTTAATTTTTATTATTATTTTTTATTATTTATTATTTAAATAAGTACAGTTCGACAAAAATAAGTAAAAATAAGTTCGGTTCAACAAAAATAAGTAAAAATAAATTCGGTCAAATAAAAATAAGTTAAGTTCGGCAAAAATAAAATAAGTTCAATTCGGTTCGGCCAAAATAAGTTCAAAAGAACAGGGCCTTATTATATTTTCCAATGCATCAAATAAGTTATCATTCACCAATTTATCTTTCCAACTGCCACATTAGTTACTTTGTCTACCATTTTTTCCTTTTTCCTATTAATATTGTTTTGAATAATGTACTATTTATTGCAAATAGTAGAATATATTCACTTTTCTTAATTCTCTCCCTGATTAGCTAGAATTATGAAAATTGAATGGATTAACCGATCCTCCATTATACTTAAAAGAAAAAAGCAATGATTTTTTAAATTCCTATTTTACTTTTACTAATGTAATTTATTTCATATAAATTAAAAGGTACCTTTCAAGTACGACTAGAGAGTATAATGATTAAATAACAAAATATTAAATCAATTGCGGGGTAATATCTATTGAAAACTTACACAATTATTCTTGCGTTAATTTTCATGAGTTCGTGCTTATACAATGAAATATATATATATATATATATATATATATATATATATATATATATATATATTGTCATTTAAAGCATAAAACGATTCTAAATGCACGCTTCACGTGCATATAAAACTAGCATAGTCGTAAATTGAAAGAGTGCACAAAGATGAAAAGTATTAGGTGATAAATGAATATAGTGCATGATAAAGTTTCAATACCATAGCTTGAGACAAGTAGGAAGCATAAGAACCCAAAGAGGGCGCGTTTTGCTAGCTGCCTGACAATCTTAAAACCCATTTTCCTGGGGAATTCGGTATTCCACTTTTCTCGTACTAAGAATAAAGTCTCTTGAGTAAGAATTTAGGTACCAATTCGCACATATATATAGGTGTAGAAGTGTTGCATATTTTAACAAAAACATTTGAAAGTTTCTAATAAAATAATTAAAGCATTTAATATGAAATTTCTACTAAATAAATGCAACAGTTTTCAAATGTTACTTTTTTCGAATAATCTGTTTTAATTTGCCTTGTTTTTAATTAGTCATCCGTTACAAAAATTTTGGCAATTAATTAAAAAAATTGCTTAACAACTTTTATTTTTAAAGCTCTTCCATGTATCAGAAATATTTGATAACTCGCAATAGATTGCACTATCGTCCATTTTCAAGTGTTTTGATTTCCAAAGTGAAGAAAATTGCATAATGCACCCTCAATATATGAATATTATCATGAAGATTCACTTCTCGATTCACATTCACGGAAAAGGGCATGCATGCAAGCTTGATAAATGGAAAAGAGACGATTAACCAGCAAATTTAGTTTTAACTTCTACCTATTCCAAACTTGATTGTAAGTTTTGAAAAGAAATTTAAACTCAACATAAGTTGAACATAAAGAACCCAAATTGATATTTTTTTGTACTTTTTTTAATTAATTGTCATGTGACCGGCATTAAACTAAATTTAAACATGAACCATTATTTAACTCGAATTTTCAGCCTCACAACAAATCTCTATTATATAAGTCACAAGAGAAGGGTGTGTTATCCACATAAAATTATCCTTCTACCCTTGACTTAGGGCCTGTTCTCCCCAGCTTATTTTCAGTTCAGTCCAGTTCCTAAATGATAATCATTACTATTAATTAGTTATAATTTAATTCAGTTCAATTCAGTTCAGTTCAGTTCAGTTTAGTTCAATTCAGTTTAATTCGGTTCGGTTCGATTCGGTCGGTTCGGTTCGATTCGATTCGGTTCGGTAGTTTTATGCGAAGAAAACAGTAGCCTTATATAATACTTCCTTCGTTCTCTTTTGTTCCCATTTTCCGAATTGGCGTTCATTTATATTGTTATTTGTTCCTATCTAAAAAAATTCCATGATTAGCCAATTAATACTCATCCATATTCATTATTTTACCTAGAAAAAGACGAATTTATTATTTTGTCCTCTTTTCTATACCATTTTCAATATAAGATTACACTTATTGAATTTTCAATGCATCAAATAAGTTATCTTGAAATCAAGCGTCAATTCTGTATAATTAATGTTTAGATTCATTAAATATTTCCATTTTTAGTTATCTTATCTAACGCCCTAAGGGCGCTTGTTAGCTTTTGCCTTTTTCTTTTTTTTGTATTGATATTGTTTTGAATAATACACTAATTATTGCAAATAGTAGAATTTATTCACTTTTCTTAATTCCCTTTCTGATTAGCTAGAATTATGAAAATTGAATGGATTAACAAATTCTCCATTATATATCTCTATTATATAAGTGAAGAGGGGAGGACATGGTGTCCACCCTTTGTTACAATTATACCCTTAACTAAAAAAACAATTACAACTTCTACCATTTATTGTTTTTTTTTTTAAAAAAGCATAGAAAAAAAATCTCTACTTAGAGTTTTACCCTCAACTAACAAAAGACAATACAATTCCAATTTATTGATTCTTTTTCAAAAAAAAGTACGATGAACTTTGTGAATAATTTTTCATACATATTATCACTCGGTTGATTATTGTATTTCTTGCACTGCATCGCGCGCATATAAAACTAGTTTAAAAGAAAAAAAACAATTTAGAAATTGGTGTCCAAAGATCTTTTAACTTCTTATTTTACTTTTATTAATTCAATTTAATCTATACAAAATATTAAAAGGCGTTCCTGTCAAAGGAACGGTGCCACGTGGCACTCTGCTCAAACTTCTAATACACATGTAATCTCATTTAAAAATATTAACAATATGTATTTAATAGGGTTCGAACACGTGACCTTTGAAATAAAATGTGAGAGGTTAACCACTAATCCACTACAATTTCAATGCTTGATATTTCAAAGTAAAACATAATAAAGTCTTATAATTATATGTAATCATAAAGACATAGACAAGTTTTTTTGATCTCTAACACTTTTATTAATTAATAACATTCTCTTATCCTAATTCCACTGAAACTGTTATTTTTATCCCCAATTCCTTTGAATTTTTTTAAAAACAATTTATCATGCCATAACATCCATTTTTCAATTTTGCACTTGACAGAATATTAAGAAAACCTAATAAAATCAAGTATGAGATTTATGAATAATAATATATTTGATAATTGTAACTGACCCGGACATCGCCCGGGCCAAAATACTTGTTCATATAAATTAAAAGGGAAGATGTAAAAGAGTGGTTTCAGATATTTATCAAAAGGAGTCCACTCTTCATTGACAATTATTCTATTCACGGCCTGTTTGGTAAAAGACCATAAATGGTGGGAATGGTAATGCATTATAATTTAAATTTGTACTAGAAATCCAATGTTGTTACCTATGGTAATGCTACTTCATCACAAGATATCCATTTTCTTCCTAAAATCTCATTACTATCCATTACCAATTGAGAAGATGGTATTGGATGGTAATGAAAATTTATAAGGGAAACCCATATTTTGTGATAAAATTTCATCTTCATGGTCATTGACATGAGAACTTCCTTACAAATTTACACTAAATTTCATTACCATTACCGTTAATACTATTTATAACCACTAACCAAACGGACCGTCTCTCAAAGTTAAATATCCATCAGCATTGTCTTCCTCTTAATCAAAACAAAACATCAGTAGCATTCCATTTAAACGTTTTTCTTCTTTTCTTTTCTTTGTCGTTGAATGTTGGCCAATTATTGCCTAAGAAATGGCAGCTTACATCAAAATTTGATCACTTTACTTGATCAATTTCAACCCAACTCATATTCATTTTCAGTGGTGAAGCAAATTCATGCTATTTTGATAGTTTCTGGGTTTTCAAAGGAGCATCCTTTTACCTCCAAACTCTTCTCTCTCTTCGCAGATTCAGGCAATGCCGATTACACTCACCGTTTATTGCTACACAACCCCAGTCCCTCTGTTGTACACTGGAACAGAGTTATCAGGATTTTCTCTAACAATCCAACTCCCAATAAATCCATCAAAGTTTTTGTGGAAATGCAGCATTTTGGGATCATCCCTGATCACTACACCTTCCCTTTCCTCGTCAAGGCCTCGGCACGCCTCGCTTCGATTGAACATGGGATGTCACTGCATTCTCTTGTATTGAAATCTGGGCATCACTTGGATATCTTCATTCATAATTCTCTGATTCATATGTATGCAGCATGTGGGGAGATATTGTATGCACGCAAGGTGTTCGATGAAATGCGTCAGAGGACGAATGTGACATGGAATTCAATGCTAGATGGGTATGCTAAGTGCGGGGATTTGAAGAGAGCCCGTGAAGTATTTGAGTCTATGCCCGATAAGGATATCGTGTCGTGGAGCTCTCTTATTGATGGGTATGTTAAAGGTGGTGAGTATGGAGAAGCTTTGAAGGTTTTTGATAGGATGATGGTAGCAGGGGAACCTAAGGCTAATGAGGTGACTATGGTGAGTGTTCTAGGTGCTTGTTCTCATTTAGGTGCCCTCGAGCAAGGGAGGTCGATGCATCGTTATATAGTCGAGAATAAACTGTTCTTAAATCTTGTGTTGCTAACTTCTCTTGTAGACATGTATGCCAAATGTGGAGCTATAGAGGAGGCCTTGGTTGTGTTTAGAGCAATACCAAAGCATAAAACTGATGTTTTGCTTTGGAATGCCATTATTGGAGGGCTTGCAAGCCATGGTTATGTCCAAGAGTCGCTAGAATTGTTCATAGAAATGTCAACAGTACGAGTTGCACCTGATGAAATAACTTATTTGTGTCTCTTATCTGCTTGTGTACATAGAGGATTGGTGAAGGAGGCTTGGGAGATTTTTGAGTCTCTTAAGAGAAGTGGCATGATACCCAAGTCTGAGCATTATGCTTGTCTGATAGATGTTATGGCAAGGGCAGGTCAGGTGGGTGAAGCTTATGATTTTCTGAACAAAATGCCTCTGGATCCGACGCCTGCAATGTTGGGTGCGCTCCTTAGTGGTTGTATGAGCCATAGAAGGTTAGACCTTGCTGAACTACTCGGAAAGAGGCTTGTTGAAGTTGACCCTCATCATGATGGCAGATATGTGGGCTTGTCTAATTTGTATGCTATAATCAAGCGTTGGGATGATGCGAAGATGATGAGGCAAGCTATGGATATCACAGGGGTGAAGAAGTTTCCTGGGTTTAGCTATGTTGAAATTTCAGGGAACCTTGAGATGTTCATAGCACATGATAAAAGACATCCAAAGTCGGTAGATATCTATATAATGGTAAATTTTCTTTTGAGGCAAATGAAGAAGGTTTCAGATTGTGATGAAGGCGACACGTTATACTAGATTGCTGAAGACCTGGGCATTGAACTCTTCAGGCAATATTCATGCATGGAGACGTCTAGACATGTTCATAATGGTCAGTGCCTCAAATTTATTTATTTACGTGTACTTGCCTCATAGGTTTCAATTAACTTGTCAAAAATCACAATCACTGGTATTTTATTTGAACTAATTTTTTTAATGAAGTAGTCACCTGAAAAAAAATTGGGTTTTTATGATTCAATAATATCTCAAACATTAAAATTTGTCATCCTTATTGCTTTTCACAATGAGTAACCAAATTAAACCAGTGAAATTCAGACCTAATGAATAAGATATCAACTATGGATACAAACTTCGGTTCGAATGCAGAATAGGAGTGCACGAATTTGCAAAGACTTAGCCTACATAGTATAGGCACATAGAACTTCACTTTTGTATTTGACATAGAAACGTGAAGTCTCCTAAAAAAACTAGAAAAGCATTGAAGGTACTACTACCACCCTGCTTATTCATTTTTCCTTCCTGGTGATAGAAAATCTTTTGATCTTCTAAATTGATGCTGTGTTCCTCGGATATTAAATGACCCATCCACGATAACTCTGATAACAGCAGTGTTGCCCAAAGGTTCTTTCTTTGTAATTCATGCTATTGTACTCGTGCCGCTTTAAATTCCTGCTCAGAATCAAACAGTTAAGTATTTAAATTACTTAAAATGTAATTGTGTTTCTTTTACAATAGCTGTTTCCTTTTTCTTATCTCCATGGATAATCAAGCATTAGTTCTCAGTTGGGACTTGGGATCTATCCGATGTTTGCTGGTCTAGTCCTGAATATATTAGAAGGTAAACAAAAGCATCTTTATAATCTTTGCCTCTTGGGTTAAATTGAACTAGTTAAATACCCCGTTTATGAGGATCTCTCTACTCAAACATTAGACTTGTTCATTCAATCTAATCCCGTAAGTATCTACCTTATTCTCTCGTACTCGATTAGAAGCTCTTTTGATTTTTATTCGTTTCACCTAATGCATCCACTATACACCTGGATGATACATTCACTACTATTTTCTGCTTGTTTGAAGCTCCTGTTCTGGTTGTTGATTTATTTATTAAGAGGCGCCTCCAAATAAACACATGAGCAAGAATATTCTTGGACCATGCGCACTATACACCCCATGCATTATAGAAATTATAGTGAAAGCCAAGTTCAACTTGGACAATAGGGGAAGAACTAACCAACTAATAAGCCATGTTGAGGGGGACGATAACTTACTACAGCATTTCAGAATAGGTACTGGCCCATCTTCAAGGAGCTGAAAGCTGAGAACATTTCCAGGCTTGAGACAGTTTGCATCCTGAAGATATTTCCATCCTTGCACAATGTAGGGTTGACCGTTGTCTTTCCTAAAATTCAGCTCCGCTTTCCAAGACATTTCTTCTCCATCTACAAGCGTAATGTTACAGTTTCTTTTTAAAAGACCACTTGATCTCACAAAGCGCATAGGAAGATACTGCATAAGTGATCATGAGTTATGACAAGACATCCAAATAATGTGTAAAAACATAAGAATACCGAGTTCTTATGTGTACCGTAGCCAATCACACTAAGGGAATTATACCCTGTTTGGCAATTAACGGATAATATAACTCGCTAGTTGATCTTATTTGCTATAGGTTTATTTTACTATTGTATAAAATTACCTATAATGTCCAAACAACAAACAACAACAACAACAACTAAGCCTTATTCCCAAAGTGATTTGGGGTCGGCTAACATGAATCGTCAACTGAAACCGTCACCAAAGGAGATGGCATCGCCAAGAGTGATAAAAAGGTTTTTTTTTTTTTTAAAGCAAGGTTTACACCAACAAGTTTTAAAAGAGGTTTTCAACAAAAGGTTTTAATACCAACACAATTGAGAAAAACAAATAAATGCGTAAATCACACCCCTTCCTCCACATGGATCCGCCCCTCCACTCACTTCTATCCAACGTCATGCTCTCCTCAATCCCAAGTAACCTCATATCACTTTCAATTACCTTCATCCAAGTCATCTTAGGTCTTCCCTACCCCTTACAACTTGGTTACTCCTCCACTCTTCAATTCTTCTCATAGGTGCATCACCCGATCTCCTTTTCACATGACCAAACCATCTTAACCGATTCTCCCTCATCTTTTCTTCAATGGATGCAACTCCAACTTTTTCCCGGATCACTTCATTTCTTAATCGGTCTTTCCTTGTGTGGCCACACATCCACCGCAACATACGCATCTCCGCCACGTTCATCTTATGGACGTGGCATTGTTTCACCGCCCAACATTCGGTGCCATATAACAAAGCAGCCTAATTGCCGTACGGTAGAACTTTCCCTTCAAGCTTTGGGGAATGCGGAATCACAAAGGAATCCGGTGGCACTTTTCCACTTTAACCAACCCGCGTTAATTCTATGAGCCACGTCTCCATCCAGTTCTCCATCCTTTTGGAGAATGGATCCTAGGTAACGGAAGACGTTCGATCCTTGAACCACTTTGCTATCCAAAGTGACCGCCTCGCCTCGCTGCTTGTAACCCCACCGAACTTGCACTCCATATACTCCGTCTTACTTCGCTCAATCTAAAACCCCAGGGCTTCTAATGTATGTCTCCACAATTCCAACTTTCTCTCAATACCTTCCTTTGTTTCATCAATCAACACAATATCATCCGCAAACATCATACACCATGGTATATCATCTTGAATTGACCTCGTTAGTTCGTCCATGACTAGGGCAAAGAGAAAGGGACTAAGTGCGGAACCTTGATGCACTCCGATCGTAATAGGAAACTCTTCCGTCCTCCCCACCGTAGTCCGCACACTCGTAGTTGCCCCCTCATACATATCCTTGATGATATCTATATATTTTTTGTGGAACACCTTTCCTCGCTAACGCCCACCAAAGTATTTCTCTTGGTACTCTATCATATGCCTTCTCCAAATCAATGAAAACCATATGTAGATCCTTCTTCCTATCACGGTAATGTTCCATTGTTTGTCTTAAGAGGTGGATGGCCTCATAGTCGATCTTCCGGGCATAAATCCAAATTGGTTCTCCGATATCTTCACATGTTTCCTAAGTCTTTGCTCAATCACCCTTTCCCGAGTTTCATCGTATGACTCATTAGTTTGATTCCTCGGTAGTTGGTACAATCTTGTACATCGCCTTTGTTCTTATACAAAGGAATCAAAGTACTCTTCCTCCATTCTAATGGCATTTTGTTGTGTCTCCAAATCATGTTGAAGAATGTTGTCGGCCATTCGATTCCTCTCCCCCTAAACACCTCCAAACTTCGATAGGTATGCCATCCGGCCCCGTAGCTTTCTTCAATCCCATCTTTTTTAATGCCGCAACGACTTCTCCCTTTTGAATCCTCCTCATAAACTCTCGATTTAACATACTTGGCGGAATGTGTACATCCCCGATGTCTTGTGCTTTATCACCGTTGAACAAGGTATCAAAGTACGACCTCCACCTATCCTTTATCTCTTCATCCTCCACAAGCACTCTTTGGTCCACACCCTTGACACATTTTACCTTTCTTATGTCTCTTGTCTTCTTGTCCCTCATACGCGCAATTCTATAAATGTCTTTTTCACCTTCGTCAGTATCCAATCTTGCATAAAGCTCTTTGTTTACCGTGCTTTAGCTTCCCGTCTTGCCTTCTTGGCTTCTTTTCTCGCCTCTTTGTACTTCTCATAGTTCACATCGGTTGCGATCTTTTCCCAAAAGTTTATAACTTTCTCGTTTGTTTTTTATCGCTTGTCTCACCTCCTCGTTCCACCAAGATGTGTCCTTACTTGATGGTACAGGTTCCTTTAGATTCTCCAAGGGCCTCTTTCGCCACTTCCTTTATACCAAGTTCTATCTTTGTCCAAATCGAATCTACATCCATTTCCGTGTTACAAGCCCAAATATCTTTATTAGCCATCTTAGCTAAGAAGTTCTCTTTGTGCTCCCTTGGAGCTTCCACCACTTGATTCGCGGCTCCACATTGGGTTTTCGCTTTCTTAAAGACTCCCTACCCGGAAATCAAGCACGACTAGTCTATGTTGGGTGGTCGCTCTCACCCGGTATCACCTTGCGGTTTGTATAACTCTTCCGCCAACCATTCCTTACTAAAAAGAGGTCAATTCGACTCGCGTTACTTCCACTCCTATACGTCACAAGGTGAGATTCTCTTTTCTCAAACCAAGTGTTCATAATACTAAGACCATAGGCTAATGCGAAATCCAAGATATCACTTCCCGACTTCATTTCTCTCCCCATACCCAAAACCTCCATGAATGCTCTCAAAGCCAACTCGACTAGTGCCCACATGTCCGTTAAGATCCCCACCAATGATCAATTTTTCATTAATAGGCACTCGTTGCACAACCTCCTCCAAATCCTCCCAAAATTGTTGTTTAATAAATGCTTCCCAATCCTACTTGCAGGCGCATATGCGCTTATGATAGTCACCGCATTACTCCCTAATAATAGCTCGATACTCATAATGCGGTCACTCTTCCTCGAAACTTCCACCACATCATCAATATATTCCTTATCAATAATGATGCCTACTCCATTCCTACACTTATCCTTTCCGGAGTACCAAAGCTTATAACCCCACGGGGCTAGTTCTCTTGCTTTTCCACCAACCCACTTAGTCTCTTGAAGGCACATTATGTGAATCTTTCGCCTCCTCATAACCTCCACCACCTCCGCCGATCTTCCCGTCAAAGAGCCAATGTTCCATGTTCCAAAGCGCAACCTACTACCCCTACCACTACCACTACCCTGGACTAACTTCTTTACCCGCACTCGTCCCTGATGCGGGAACCCTTGCATATTTGACACCACCCCCGGGCGCCGGGATGGCGCGCCGCTTCCGGGCGACGACCTAGCAACCCTTGCATACTTATCACTACACCCGGGTCTATGAAGTGCAGCGCGTCGCTGAGTAGGGGACGCCCCCACGTTTTTCATTTGTCGATTCATGTCATGATATGGGACTATGTTTTATGCTGGCCGCCCCAAACCTACCGCAACTCTCCTCCTTTATCCGGGCTTGAGACCGGCAGTGAATGTCACACAGACACTCACAGGCGGAGTTATTACCTATAATGTCCAAAAAAAAAAATTACCTATAATGAAATACATGACTTATCATTGAATGTCTTTTTCACTTCGCCTTTTAGATCTCAAAATTACAGCTATTTCTTGTGAGAAAAGCTCATATTCTTAATTTTTGAAAATTACAGGATTGAACCTAAATCTCTTTTCTAATAAGCTATTCGCAAAACACAATTAGACACATATTAAGACCTTTAAAACGACCCTAATCCTTTTTTAACTTTTGGCCAGTCCTCTCTTTATCAAACACGCTGGCTTTGGTGTTAGGGAACTGAAGTTCACATTTCAAAATTCAAAACTATACATGCTGACAATAAGTAATAGTAATACTCCTATAAGTGGTTTTTGATTTTTGTACTCTCTTTTGTTTGTGGGGTTTCCGATGCAATATTAACCATGAATATCTTTAATTACTATGACAACATCCTACATCACTATTTTTCTAATAAGCTTCTACTGTTGTGTAGTTAAGCCCACAGAAGTAAAAGAGGATAGAACAAACATACACTGAGGAAGTAAATATCAAGTTTATGTCTTGTCAGAAAAAGTCTTTATGTAACAAATCAGGAGATCTTCTCAAGTTTATATCGTTGGGTGCGTTATCATATGTTTGATCTGGGCATCAACATTGATACTATATCCAATATCCAAGCTCAGTTCAAAGCTCTAATAAGTTCACATTAGTTGAGATACATGAATTTCAGGTAACAATGAAACGCCCTATATCATGATAATATCTGCTATGAACAAATAGGAAAAACTTACAATAATTTTTCTATTGAAGCTACTGGGAGTAAGAGTCACTTGACAACTTGGAAATTGGGTTTGATCAGATGATGGTACTTCTGTAGCCGCAACTTCAGCTTTTAACTGTTTTCTTTCGTAAGAAGTGTTCAATTTCAAACCCCTCCTCTTTCCAGAACCTATATATGCGATTTATTATTGAAATATTAAGCCTACTTCATAATTTTCTTTCACAATCTCAGTGTACAACTTTAACCAGTAATAACTTTGAACACATCTTCATATATAATAATTAAAAAAAAAAACCTTTTACACTGTTGAGGTGGTGCTGGTGGGAGGAAGGTGGGTAATCGCGCTGACAAGCAGTAGCGGGATCAAAGACAGAGACGTGAAAGAGGAAGTCAGTCTGATATGTAAACACCAGAAAATCACCCACTTTCAGATTATGGTGCAGACAGAATTCCTGCCAACCATCTTTGAAATGGCGGCCGCCTTTGGTTTTAACCACCCAACGACGCTGTGGCTCTGTCATGAGCTCCACCTCCTTCAGCAGATGACCATTTAGCTCCTCCTCCAACCGCTTCAGAAATGACACTGGAACTGACTGCATGCAACAAGAGTTCGTTATTGCTGGAAACTCTAATTTTTACATAAATGTAGGAAGCAGAGGAAGAGGGAATTAACAAATTAAGAGAGATGGGAGAGACGAACGAAGGTGTTGAGGAAACCAGGGATTAGAGGTTGCATGAATCGAACAGTATTGCAGCAGCTGCTGAATTTTTCATGTGATGAGCGTTTCTGCATTTTTGGTATCTGGTAATCAATTCACTTGAACTATAGTGTATGTCAATTAACTCAGCCTTTTACTTATCTTTTTTCTTGTTTTTATTATTTGTTGAATTTCTTTTCTTTGGTTTTCCATTCTTCACAGTGTGTGTTTGGCGTTTAGCGTGGAGTTACTATTCTGTATTGATTGATAGTAGTAGCATATAAAATTAATAGCCATTGCAGTGTTGCCAATGCAATATTACCACTCGTTCTACTCTGCTCACTGCTCCCAACCGATGCTACATCAAACTTCCCCCACTTATCTGAGTGAGCCTGACAAGTTGTCAATACAATGGGACAATTAGGCCTTGTTCTTTTTTGACTAAAATTAGTTGAATTGAACTGCCATTAAAGTGTCGCCGGCCAAATAACTTACCTTCGATATCATTAATGATACGCGCACTACCAAGTCTATTAGTTTGTGATATCTTGGCTACTAGCCAAAGTTTGTGGTGCTACATGCACAACAAGTTATTTAGGATGTTGAGGCCAATTTTGCCGTTATTATATTATTATCCTCCAACTGTACTTGTTGTTGGTATGAAAAAATATCATGGAAATCTTAAATTTTTTGCCAATATAATGGAATTTGACGTCTATATCAATACCATGCGAAGTGTCCTAGGGTCATCAAAAAGCATTTGAATGTATATCCCATCATCCATACGGCCTAAGAATGGGTAAATACATAAGATGCTATATTTTGGGGTTTGAATTCATAATACATTAGATACTATATATGGAGGGTAATTTAAGTCATTGTAGAGTTTCGCAACTATCAACTATCAAGACGTAATCTCTCTCTCGAAATCTAGAGCCTCTCTCTCTAAAATTTAGCCTCCCTCTCTTTTCTCAAAACCTTTACTCCATATTTCAACAGGACCCTCTCTCCCTTTAAACCTCACCTCTTTCATAAATTAATAAACTTTTTTCTACATGAGCTACCCCTATCCAGATCTTGAGGATGCCTTTAGTGGTCCACTAAAAAAAATGGGGCCAAAAATTCATTCAGAATGTGGAGATATGCTCCCATCAGGGGTAATATTTCCTGTGGCAGTAATAGGAAAATTTAAGGACATAAGAAACTTTTCAGCCTCTCAAATTCAGCAATGGGTCTCCAATTGCTGGATTACGAACGAACCTATAAAGGTTGAAAAAGTAGGAAAAGTTTTTTTCTTTTATTGCACTCATTTGGATGATAGAGATAATCTGTTGGCAATGAAGAGTGCTTGCTTTCAAGGAGCTATCATCATCTTTCAATGCTGGTTCTCGGGCGCTGCAATTCGTAGCTTCAACTTTTCAGTTGCCCCGTTATGGGTACGAGTTGAGGGGATTCCTCTAACTTCCAACCATCCTCACGTTGCAAGAAGAGCTCTGGAAAAAATTGGCAGAGTCATCACCTTTGATAATGCCTCTCTCCAAGAAGGGCCAAAAGAATTTATAAGGGCTAAAGTTCAAATTCAACTGGACAAACCTCTTTTACCAGGGTACTTTTATGAGTACCAAGTTGGCAACTTCCAATGGGTTGACTTTAGGTATGAAGGTATTTTCAACTTCTGCAAAAAATGTGGTAAGCTAGGACACAATACTAGCTATTGCAGACTTTCACTAGAAGATGCTCAACGGAACTTTGGAAGAAGAATGAGGGAAGTCTGCATTCTGCATGATAACCTAATGGTTCAACACCCTTTATCACCATGTTTTACGAACAAAATCATTGGATTACGTCGAATTGAAGTCTTAAGAACCTCTCGTTTAGACTTGACGGAATGCCACTCTGATGAGATTCCTTTCTCATCATCTTTTTCGGACTCGTCCTCACAATCGTCCCCGGATGATAGGCCCAAAAGGAAGAATCTTAATCTGGCAGGTTCGTGTTCTTACAAAAAATGTAGAATCCGATCAGACTCATCAAGTGACGAAGATCCAGAGGAAAATAGAACTCCGTTATGGGAAAGGAGGAGGTTCACACACCCAGGAAATCTAGTCACCAAGAAAGACGGGGAAAAGTCAAATGACAATGGGAAAAAATCCCAACAAAATTACACCAATATTTCAAGCTTACATGGTAAAGGAGTTTATCATGTTAAACGCAAAGCCAGCTTCTCAGGAGTATTTTTTGGGGCAAAAAAGGTCAGAGTTCTAAAAACGCAATCCAGCTGCACTCCAGAGATCATGTCATTGGGACGGAAGTTTTTGTCTCCGGTGAGTGTTACTGTTCCGAGCTTTGTTCTGGTATCACCACAAAGTCAAGTAAGTGATGCTAGTCTTCCTTTTGAATTTCCCCCTTTTCCTCATTGTTCAAACCTCATTTATGAACTGTCTAAGGAGCTCAGTTTTGTGAGGCTCAAGAAAACTGTTATAGGAGACTTGAAGGGTCGGGTGGGGTGGGATATGGGGAACATAGCAGAGCTCTCTTGGACTTCCTCTTTGAGTGCATTAATGAAGGATAGTTCTTTAGACTTTTATTCTCCAGGCATGTATTTGTTTAAGTATGACTTAAATGACAGCATTCTACCCGAACTCCAAATAAAAAATTGTTTGCTGCCCATTTACTCTATTAACAGTGGGGAATATCTGTCTTTACACTCTCTTAGAGGTAGGAATTTGTTCAACTTCCCAACCACTTTTTCCCTTAGCCTACAGGTTTTAAATAAGACCTTCCCTCTGTCTTCTTTCTACTATCTGAACCATCATTTTCCACCCTTCCTTACAAAATGTTTCAACACTCTAGGTAAAAAGCTTTTGACCCTTCCTACAATGCCTAGTCACTTGGCTGAAGTGGCTATTCACATTGATGAAGATGAGTGGATCACGCTACTAAGTTCAGATCGCCTTATTGTCCCAGCTAATCCCCTTCAAGACCCATTTATCCCTCCTTCTCAAAAAACTGACCTTTTAAGCCCATACCAACACATTCAACAAATACAAGCCTTAACTTCAAGGATCATCAAACCAAGCCCAACAGAAATATCTTTGGACTCAAGTGATAATTCCTCTGGTTCGTTTTCCTTCCCTGATTTGCCTCGAGTTGTTTCTCAACTTGTGTTGCGACCCATTAAACCCCTCGCCCAAAAATTACCATTATGTAACCCCATTAGTAGTCAAACTGCAAGTGGGTCTATGGGCCCAATGTTGGTTACGGAGGATCCTAAGGAAAATCAGGTAGTGTTTCCTGATGTTGGGCCTAAGCATGTTCATGGCCTCAGCCTGGATGATGTCTACTACTCAGCGGGATCGGAATTGGCCCAACTGGACTTTGATAAAATGGATTTGATGGAAACGGGTAATTCAGTCTCTGAATCAAGCTCGCACCTAAGTTGTCCTCAAAGTATGGATAATGGGCTGAAAAAGGGAAAGAAAG
Source organism: Beta corolliflora (assembly GCA_947648045.1). NCBI lineage: Eukaryota > Viridiplantae > Streptophyta > Magnoliopsida > Caryophyllales > Amaranthaceae > Beta > Beta corolliflora. The sequence goes on from CANSZD010003823.1 coordinate 42,444, forward strand.
GGAAAAGTATTGCTACCATCAAAAAAGAACGAAAGGCAAGGACTAAGTTTCTAAAAAGCTCTCGTGGTCTGGGAATTTGGGCTTCAAATTTCTGGGGCAAATTTGTTCCAACAAAGGAGCCCAAAAGAGGCGGGAAACGAAGAAGCAGGGGGGCTGTGCACTCGGAGGAATCACTTACTGAAATGACAGAAAATGAAGCTGTAATGACCAAAAGATGCAAAACTCAGAAGCAATGCAGGGGAAAGATAGAATTAAAATTTGGTCTAAGTGATGCGGATGGTGAGTTTGTAAGCTCCGAAGAAAGTTCTGAGGATAGTTCTTCTATGGGGGTAATGATGGTTGGCCTAGTACAACCATCAAAAGAAATATGAAGGCGGGCGCCTGGAATTGTAGGGGCCTTAAATCTGCAGACTCTCCTACTTTTCCTTTCCTCAAATGGCTTGTCGGCAGTGAAGCTTTGGATTTTCTTTTTTTATCTGAAACTAAATGTATGGCTTCTAAGTTAGAACCTTTAGCTAGTAGTTTAGGTCTAGCAAATTGGACTGGTTATGACTCTTCTGATCTCTCTGGAGGTCTATTTTTGTGCTGGTCTCCCAAAATAGTAGTCTCAGTCCTGTTCATTGCAAAAAACTATGTTTGTTGTAATATTTCAGATGAATGTAATGAACTTTATTATCTTGTGTGTGTATATGGTGCCCCTAGTATAGGGGATAGGAGTGAAGTTTGGGACACGTTGAGAGCTTTTGTGTGGTCTCACCCGGGGAAAGTAGTGATGTTTGGAGATTTTAACCAACTGGAATCCCCACATCAGAAACTAGGAGGAAGCATTACCATCCCCGGGGCTCATAACTTCACCACTTGGAAATTAGAATGTAATATAATGGATATACCGCATCATGGTGTACCTTTTACTTGGACGAACAATAGACAAGATGAAGATACAATTTTTGAGTGGTTAGACAGAGCATATTGTAATGATCTATGGCGGCTCACTTTTCCAGAAGCCATTATCATTAACTTTCCTATCTTCATCTCAGACCATGGACCAATTATTCTGGATTGTCATCCAATCTGTGAGAAGAAAAGAAGACCTTATCGTATTGAAAATTGGTGCTTAGACTATCACCAAATTGAAGAAATTATTGCTCATGGGTGGGGTGAATTTCATTTGGGCTCTGCTCTTTTTAAGCTACAGCGGAAATTGGAAAGAGTGAACAAGGGCTGCAAGGATTGGTGTCTAAAGTTCAAAAAAGATAACGACATTGATTGGGCCAAACTGAGTAAAGATCTTACAATTGGACAACAAAGCGTTAACAGCCCGTCAAAGAAGAAAGAGGAAGCTGTAGTCAGGAAGAAGATTTGGGCCGCTACAGACCTCCAGCTGGATTACTGGAAACAGCGGGCTCGTACAAAGTGGGATCAACTTGGTGACCAACCATCAGCTTTTTTCTACAAGTGTACGAAAACAAGGCAAGCACATAACAACATAAGAGCAATAAAGGACTCAGATGGAACTTGGATCTCAGGCCCAAATGAGATACGGAATCAATTTGTCAGTTATTTCTCTGAGCTCTTTAATGGGCCGATCATTCAAGAGGATCCACAACGGGGTATGGAAATTGATAATTGGCTTGAAGAAATGCCTAATTTCTCAAGAGAACACCTTCTTTCTATTAATAAGCCTTTCACGATGGAAGAAGTCAAATTGGCCATGTTTAGCATGAAGCCAATCAAATCTCCGGGCCCGGATGGTATCCCCCCCTCTCTTATTCAAAGAAAATGGAATTTTGTTGGGGATGATTTTTGCAAAGCCACGCTAAATTTTTTGGAAGGGGGCCATATGTTGAAGGAAACAAATCATACGTTCATTGCACTTATTCCTAAGGTGGAAAGACCTGAACAAGTAAGTCAGTTTCGCCCTATTAGCTTGTGTAATTCATCTTACAAGCTAATTTCAAAATGCTTAGTTAAAAGACTCCAGCCACTAATGAAACATCTCATAGGAGACTTCCAGAGTGCTTTCATTCCTGGTAGATCGATCAATGATAATTGTCTCCTAGCTCATGAAATGTTGAATTATGTAAAGAAGAAAAAGAAAAAGAATGCTCTTTATTCTTTCATTTTAAACCTGGATCTTAACAAAGCATATGACCGCATCAGTTGGCCTTTTGTGGAAAAGGTTCTAAGGAAAATAGGTCTTTCTGACCTATGGATTCATCTCATTATGCAATGTATCACAACGGTGTCTTATTCGATTCTTGTAAATGGAGAACCCTCAGGAAAGATTCTTCCTAAAGCGGATCTAAGGCAAGGAGATCCGCTTTCCCCTTATATTTTCATATTGTGCATGGAATCCCTGTCTAGGCAACTTGTTAAACAACAGAGTGAGGGTTTCATCGATGGTTTGAAGATTGCTAGATCTGCTCCAGCCGTTTCCCACATGTTCTTTGCTGATGATGCCCTTTTCTTCATGAAGGGTAATATGGATAATTGTTGGTATTTGAGGAAAACTCTTGATCAATTTTGTCTACTGTCAGGCGAAATGGTGAATACTCAGAAATCCTTTACAGTCTTTAGTAAAAATACTCCACCAAAGTTCATTAGGTTTTTGAGTAAGAGGCTAGGCCTAAACCACAAAGAAAAGTTGGGATGTTATTTGGGTTGCCCTATGGATGTTGATGGAAGATCTCTACAGGATTTTCAAGATCTACCCCTCAAAGTTGCTAATACAATCAACTCATGGAAATTCAAAAATCTCAATCAGGCAGGTAAACTCATCTTGATAAATAGTATCCTCATTGCGTATGCCTCTCACATTATGGCCATTTATATGTTCCCAAAAGGGATATTGCAAAAGGTCTCTTCTCTCCTTTTAAAATTTTGGTGGGCATCAAGTCAAGATAAAAGACCAATTTATTGGAAGAAGCAATCACTTCTTGAAAAACACAAGTCTTGTGGTGGTTTGGGCTTAAGAAACCTTTGTTCCCTGAATAAAGCTCTCCTTTTCAAACAAGCTTGGCGTATGGATCATAAACAGAGTCTACTCATTAGCAAAATTTTTAGAGCAAAGTACTCAGAGAATTGGTTTGGTAAGAGTTTGAAAGGGAAAATTCCGAGAATCTGCACTTGGGGTGGCAGGAGCATTATGAAGAGTGTTATGTCACTGTCAAAAGGGGTCGGTAGGATTGTAGGAGATGGCAAATCAACTCACATTCTTGAGGATAATTGGATCAGTGCAGGTTTCAAAATCAACTTCAAAGATAATCAAAGTCTTCCTTTTTTAGGTAGGCCGTGTTGGGTGAAGGATCTCATAACGGATAGAAAATGGGATGAGGGTATGCTTCAAATATGGTTTGATATCAATACAACTAGAAACATTCTTGCCACGCATATTTCTGAAGAAGAGCATGTTGATGAGAAAACGTGGCTGGGTACAAAGAATGGTGAGTATAGCGTTAAGACGGGCTACTGGGCTTGTCAAGAGCTGTTGGGACAAGAAAACAGAAAATCTAAGTTCTGGATTAAGTTCTGGAAACAAAAAATTTGGCCAAAATGGAAGTATTTCTATTGGAAGCTATATCATGGTGCATTAGCCACTGGAGTAAACCTTAGGAAAAGGAAAATCCTAAGTGAGAGACCTTGCCCATTTTGTGGGGAACAAGAGGAATCTGATACTCACATTTTCAAGGACTGTGCAATCTCAATGCACATCTGGAAAGCTTCAAACCTAGGGATTATTTCTGATAACCCTTTACACTGTAATGCTGCTAAGTGGACAAGACACTGGTTATGGTTTCTCATGAATATGGGGGATAATGCTGAGGATCTAGTGGCGGAATTTATCATCATCTTATGGAGCCTATGGACATTACGCAACAAAATGATCTTCAAGGACCACGGTAAGATCTACCCAAGTCTTGCCATGACTATGATTAATGAGTGGAGGAGAAAATGGAAAATAAGCTACGTTAAGGATAACAACATTGAATAGAAACAGGATAAAATATTGCTTGAGGAACAAGAAGGGTTAAAAGAAATTCAATTCTGTAAGAATTGGTCTGGAAGTTATCAACCTTGCTGGATTTTGGTGGTTGATAGGGCATGGAAAAAGGATAACAAAGAAAACATGAGTTCTTGGATCGCTGCCTATGGATGGACACTTTTGGAAAATGGTGTCGAAAGGAAAAGAGGGGGGTCAGGTATACAAGCAATATCAAGCCTACAAGCGGAGGCAAAAGCAATTCTCCTGGACTTAAAACATGCTCTACAGTTAAAAATGAATGTTATTGAAATTTGGACTGACTGTACCATGATTGTTGAAGGTCTGTGTTCATTAGAAGCTGCTCATACTTCAATTAGGAAGGTTCTGTATGACACTCTGCTAGGTTTAAATAAGTTGCATAGTTTTAGAATAATTAAGGTTAGTAGAAGTAAAGTAGCTAAAGCTCATTTAATTGCTGTAAAAGCAAGAAAAGGGAGCCGTTAGTTTTGGTTTTGTTTGTTCTCTTTATCTATGCATTATCAAAAAAAAAAAAAAAAAAAGGACGTATCGTATAGTCGGACATTACAAGTCCAAAATTAGCGCCAAAATAGCTGAATTGGAAGACCTATAAATCATGCTTCTGGACATTTTTTAGGCTCAGGCGACAAAAGCGTCCAAGGGTCATAATAGACCAATATCTATGTTTAAGAATGGATATGGTGGCTTCTAAAGCTATTTTAGAGTTGAATATCTATATAAAAAAATTAAAAGATCTACCTATCAAAGGAACACATGACCTTTAAAATAAAATGTGAGTGTTTAACCACTAATCCGCTACAATTTCAATGCTTCATGTTTCAAAGTAGAGCATAATAAAATATTATAAATATATGTAATCATAGAGACATAGATAAGCTTTATCACTTTTATTAAGTCATTTTAATCTCTAATTCCTTAGAAGTGTTTTTCAAAACAATTTATCATGTCATAATTTCCATTTTTGAATTTTGCACTAGATAGCATATTAAGAAAAGCTAATAAAATCAAATATGAGATTTATGAATAATAATATATTTGATAATTGTAATCGACTCGGCAAAGATCGATCGGGCTAAAATACTAGTGAATATATTTACAATTTGTAGAAGGCAATTAAAGTCATTGTAAAGGGACCTAAGAATTTGAAACTCAGAAACATGGAATGTCATAATAGTTGTATATTCAAACAAGTACTATTATTTATAATATACTGAAAATAATTTGTAAACTCAACACAATTAACCGATTCTCCCTTAGAGTATTAGAATTTTAATTAAATTATTATGTAATAGGTTTCGGTCAACTAACTAAAAATAGTTTCGATATTGGTAGAATATTTTATTTTGTTACAACGCCATTAAAATTATGAGTATAATTAGTTTTAATATAAGCATTGTATAAAATTTTACAGTTGGGCAATAATTTAAAACAGATTAAATTGTATAATACTTTCGTTATTATTACGGATTCTAGTGATTACTCCCCCTATTTGCTATCGATTGTTCAACTTTGAACCTCAATTTGACCATATTCTTCAATTATATATGAAAACAAATATTATTTTTAAGTAAATTATTGTTAGATTTGTCTTAATTTTACCAAAACTCCATAAATTTTACTAGTAGATTATTGCTAATGCGTATTGATGGTTAAATTAAAGTTAAATGTAAAAGTCAAACTCAAACCGGGGATGTAATATTTTGAATCATTCACAGAAGACCTATAATGAAAACTTATAACTTCCCTAAATACCAAACCTACATTGCAGATATATGGTACCGTCCCGATTCTTTAATATTACATGTATGGTTAAGAATTGAATATCTTGTAATTCAAATCGTAATTGCGAATGTTCACCTTTTTTTCTGAATCTTATTGGGGGTGGAAACTATATCCATCGTGTAAAAAGTTATATGGATATGGTTCACACTAAATTAGTATGGACCTAATGCTAATACATGTGATTGATGAAAAAAAGGCGTTATTACATAAGAAAAATAGATATAAAAGATGAGTAGATATAGATGGTAAAGTTTAATTATTTGGAAAAAAAGTTACTATGTCACAAAGTAAAAAATTTCATTATGATAAACTAATGTAAGAAAGAGTGACTATATTATATAAAAAAAAAAAAAGGCAAAATTGTCAAAAATAATCCCAAGTTTGGGCCATCTTCCACCATTAATCCCATGTTTCTTTTGTCCGTGAATAATCCCAAGTTGTCATGTTGTCTTACCATATTGGTCTCCTTCCTTTGGTGACTCCGCTCAATGCATGTTTTACTTTTTTATTTAAATGTTGATCCATTTCCGTCGAAAAAAAGGAAAAAAAAAAAAAGAAAAATAGGTGCTCACTTGAATAAAAAATAAGCAGTATCACAAAACAAACTTATGCAAACAAAAAAATCTAACAACAAACCCACGCATAAACTCTGAAATTCGTGGCCTGGTGCAATCATTACCAAACTCATAAATTTCGAAAATTCAAACCAACAAAGAGATATAATTAAAAATAAAAAAACATTAAAATATAATTTTAAGTTTTTTCACCGATACCCCCGAAGTTTTCAAAAAATTCACACTGGTACCCCCATGTTTTCAAAATTCACCAGGTACCCCGGAGTTTTGTTGTAATACACTCAAATACCCTTAATGACTAACGACGGTTAATGTCGTTAGTCATTAACCCCTAATCCTAACCTTAACCCTAACCCTAACCCCTAATCCGAACCCTAACGCCTAACCCTAAACCCCCAACACTAACCCTAAACCCTAACCTTTCCCACCACCCCCTCCCCCACCCTCCCACCACCCCGCTTTGTGGCGACCCCCCAGCCTGTAACCCCCACCCCGCAGCCTCCGTTGCGAGCCAAGAACCACGTACCCCCTCTCCCACCCTGCTGCGGCCCACCCTAGCACAGATCCGAACCCCACCCCTCCCCCACCCCTTGCAGCCCCCATCGCATAAAGTTTTCCTCGAATTTGTGTTTGAACAAGAAATCGAATTGAAAGAGGGGGGGGGCCATGGTGGGGGGTTGGGGGAGGGGTGAGTGGTGCGCAAAAATCCGATGCCGCAGCGGGCTGCGGAAGTTCGGCGGGGTGGGGAGAGGGAGGGTTGGGACCGCGTAGGGCGGGAGCTACGAAAATTTGGTGGGGGAGGGGGTTTCGACGGGGTGGTGGGGGGAGGGGGTTTCGGCGAGGTGGTGGGGGAGGGGTTACTGGGGTTGCGAGGATGGGGAAGGGGGGCTGCTTGGGGGTGGTGGGGGTCGCTAGGGTGGTGGGAGGGTGGTTAGGGTTAGGGTTAGAAGTTAGGGTTATTTAGGAGTTAGGTTTTAGGGTTTAATTAGGTTAATTAGGGTTTAGTTAAGTTAATTAGGGTTTATTACGATTAAGACTAACGGCGGTTAACGCCGTTGGTCGGTAAGGGTATTTGAGTGTATCTACATAAAACTGAGGGGTATCGGTGAATTTTGAAAACATGGAGGGTACCAGGTGAATTTTTTTGAAAACTCCGGAGGTTGGGTGAAAAAAACCGTAATTTTAATTATAAAAAACTTAAACCAAAATAGATATAATTATAAATAAATAAATTTTATAAATGAGGCCTAGTTATGCTAGAATCTAGGAAGAAACTTTCCTTATTTTCTTATTGGGAAATCCGGTCATGTATTAGCTTGGAGGGCAAGGCTGTTTGCTCATCCTATATAAATACACGTCTAGTCCATAATAATAGATGAATGATGTGTGATTTGAGTTTAAACCTATTCCTTGTGAATTAAAGCTTTTTCGGAGTGAATCCAAAGACTAAGCAGCAAATGCAAAACCTTGTTTGATTTTCAACTTGGTTAGTTGAACTTCTACAAACCCTAGTTATTGTTGATCCTTGGTTAGGAATTAATAACTCCATATCTTTCCTACTAATCAGTTTTTCGATTGTTTTAACTTATACCTTTTCAAACTACACCATCCTAAACACTAAAAGAAACCATCATTAATTCATGAGACTTGAAATAGCCTTCCAAATTCATGTCAGTTAAGGGCACGAAATTCGAGAAGGTCATCAAAACGAGTACAAATACGATAGTATTGAAGGCACACTTCCCAAGGTGATCTTAAACGACCGAATTCACAGCAAAACAACATCTATTTGAAAAAAACAAACACTAAGGGAACAAAGTTCGAGAAACCCATGGGAACGAGTACCAATACGACAATATTGAAGGCACGCTTCCTAAGGCTATCTTAAACGACCGAATACACGGCAAAACGACTTCTTTTTGGAAAAATGGACACCAATGACGACCCTTAAGGCCACGAAATTCGAGAAGGCCATCAAAAGGAGTACCAATATGATAGTATGCTGGGCACGCTTCCCGATAGGAATTAAACGTCTGATTCCACCACCAGCAAAACGACTTTTTTTAAGAAACGGTCACAAGCACAAGTAGGTGGTTGGGTTCGAACTTGTAACCTCAAAGTCACAAGGTGAGTTCCCCACCACCTCTAGCAAGCAAGCTCCTAACCCTAATACCCTAATTAACCTAACCCCCTAACCCTAATGCCCTAATTAACCTTAAAAATTGAAACTCTATATCTCACACGTCAAAACGGCTTGTTTTAAAAAAATGGACGCTACCGACGGCACATTACGGCATAGATTTCGAGAAGCCCATCAAAACGGGTACCAATACGATGGTATTATGGGTACGCTTCCCGAGTTTCAACGCCAAAATGACTTTTTTTTGAAAATGGATGCCACCGACAACCCTTTACGGGCACGAATTTCGAGAAGCCTATCAAAACGAGTACCAATACGACACTATGCTAGCACTCTTCCCGATAGGATCTTAAAAACGGATGCCCTTACGACAGTTTGTGGAAATGAATTTCGAGAAGCCCATCAAAACGAGTACCAATACAACGCTACTATGGGCAAGAGGCGATCTTAAACAGTCAAACGCCAATGACGACCCTTATGGGCACGAATTTCGAGAAGCCCATCAAAACGAGTCCTGATACGACAGTATTATAGGCACGCTTCCCTATATGATCTTAAAGGGCTATTTTCACCCGCAAAAACACTTTATTTGAAAAAACGGATGTCACATACGACCCTGTAAAGGCGCGAATTTCATGAAGCCCGTCAAAATGAGTACAAATACGACAGTATCCAAGGCACGCTTCCCAAGGCGATCTTAAACGACTTTTATTTGAAAAAACATACACTAAGGGCACATATTTCGGGAAACCCATGATAACGAGTACTAATACGACGGTATTCAAGGCACGCTTCCTAGGGCAATCTTAAACGACCGAATTCACGGCAAAACAAATTCTTTGAAAAATGGACACGAATGACGACCCTTAATGATGCGTGCATGGATGCTCCATCAAGCTATCTTTAATTGCTTTCCTAGGTCATTGCATGGTTTTACTTTACTCCTAAAGTAGAGATCTTACATGTGACTAAAAATATGTCTTTTATTATGTTTGTTAGTTAAGTTAGTTATTTCAAGTAGTTGAGTTGTTTTTATTTCAATTCGGTTGTAATAATGTCCGAAAATTCAGTTGTATTTTGGACTAGACTTAGGCGTGTGGTTTTGTAAGTTTTATGGAAAGTTTTGCAAAGCTTTCCTAAAAACAAATGGAAGGGAATGTTTCCTTAAGTTATCCTAGAATCTAGGAAGGAACTTTCCTTATTTTCTTATCGGGAAATCCGGTCATGTATTAGCTTGGAGGGCAAGGCTGTTTGCTCATCCTATATAAGTACACGTCTAGTCCATAATAATAGATGAATGATGTGTGATTTGAGTTTAAACCTATTCCTTGTGAATTAAAGCTTTTCGGAGTGAATCCCAAGACTAAGCAGCAAATGCAAAACCTTGTTTGATTTTCAACTTGGTTAGTTGAACTTCTACAAACCCTAGTTGTTGTTGATCCTTGGTTAGGAATTAATAACTCCATATCTTTCCTACTAATCAGTTTTTTCGATTGTTTTAACTTATACCTTTTCAAACTACACCATCCTAAACACTAAAAGAAACCATCATTAATTCGTGAGACTTGAAATAGCCTTCCAAATTCAAATCACTTAAAGACACGAAATTCGAGAAGGCCATCAAAACGAGTACAAATACGACAGTATTGAAGGCAGGCTTCCCAAGGTGATCTTAAACGACCGAATTCACAGCAAAACGACTTCTATTTGAAAAAAACAAACACTAAGGGCACAAATTTCGAGAAACCCATGGAAACGAATACCAATACGACGGTATTCAAGGCACGCTTCCTTCTTAAACGATAGAATACACGGCAAAACGACTTCTTTTTGGAAAAATGTACACCAATGACGACCCTTAAAGGCACGAAATTCGAGAAAGCCATCAAAACGAGTACCAATACGACAGTATGCTGGGCACGCCTCCAAATAGGATCTTAAACGGCCGATTTCACCAGCAAAACGACTTTTTTGAAGAAACGGACACCCTTGCGACCGTTTGTGGAAATGAATTTCTAGAAGCCCATCAAAACGAGTACCAATACGACGGTATTATGGGCACGCTTCCCCAGGCGATCTTAAAAGGTCAAACGCCAACGACGACCCTTCTAGGCACGAATTTCAAGAAGCCCATCAAAACGAGTACAAATACGACAGTATGAAGGCACGCTTCCCAAGGTGATCTTAAATGACCGAATTAACCGTAAAACGACTTCTATTAGAAAAAAAAACACTAAGGGCGCAAATTTCGAGAAACCCATGGAAACGAGTACCAATACGACGGTATTCAAGGCACGCTTCCTAAGACTATCTTAAACGACCGAATACACGGCAAAACGACTTCTTTTGAAAAAATGGACACCAATGACGACCCTTAATGATGCGTGCATGGATGCGCCATCAAGCTATCTTTAATTGCTTTCCTAGGTCGTTGCATGGTTTTACTTTACTCCTAAAGTAGAGGTCTTACATGTGACTAAAAATATGTCTTTTATTATGTTTGTTAGTTAAGTTAGTTATTTCAAGTAGTTGAGTTGTTTTTATTTCAATTCGGTTGTAATAATGTCCGAAAATTCAGTTGTATTTTGGACTAGACTTAGGCTTGTGGTTTTGTAAGTTTTATGGAAAGTTTTGCAAAGCTTTCCTAAAAACAATTGGAAGGGAATGTTTCCTTAAGTTATGCTAGAATCTAGGAAGGAACTTTCCTTATTTTCTTATTGGGAAATCCGGTCATGTATTAGCTTGGAGGGCAAGGCTGTTTGCTCATCCTATATAAGTACACGTCTAGTCCATAATAATAGATGAATGATGTGTGATTTGAGTTTAAACTTATTCCTTGTGAATTAAAGCTTTTCGGAGTGAATCCAAAGACTAAGCAGCAAATGAAAAACCTTGTTTGATTTTCAACTTGGTCAGTTGAGCTTCTACAAACCCTAGTTGTTGTTGATCCTTGGTTAGGAGTTAATAACTCCATATCTTTCCTACTAATCAGTTTTTCGATTGTTTTAACTTATTCCTTTTCAAACTACAGCATCCTAAACACCAAAAGAAACCATCATTAATTCGTGAGACTTGAAATAGCCTTCCAAATTCTAATAACTTAAGGGCACGAAATTCGAGAAGGCCATCAAAACGAGTACAAATACGACAGTATTGAAGGCACGCTTCCCAAGGTGATCTTAAACGACTGAATTCACCGCAAAACGACTTCTATTTGAAAAAAAACAAACAGTAAGGGCACAAATTTCAGGAAACCCGTGGAAACGAGTACCAATACGACGGTATTCAAGGCACGCTTCCTAAGGCTATCTTAAACTACCGCATACACGGCAAAACGACTTCCTTTTGAAAAAATGGACACCAATGACGACCCTTAAGGGCACGAAATTCGAGAAGGCGATCAAAACAAGTAACAATACGTTAGTATGCTGGGCACGCTTCCAGATTGGATTTAAACATCCGATATCACAACCAGCAAAACATCTTTTTTTAAGAAACGGTCACAAGCACAAGTAGGTGGTGGGGTTCGAACTTGTGACCTCAAGGTCACAAGGTGAGTTCCCCACCACCTCCAGCAAGCAAGCTCCTAACCCTAATGCCCTAATTAACCTAACCCCCTAACCCTAATGCCCTAATTAACCTTAAAAATTGAAACTCTATATCTCACACGTCAAAACGACTTGTTTTAAAAAATGGACGCTACCGACTGCCCATTAGGACACGAATTTCGAGAAGCCCGTCAAAACGGGTACCAATACGATGGTATTATGGGTACGTTTCCCGAGTTTCATCGCCAAAATGACTTTTTTTAAAAACGGATGCCACCGACAACCCTTTACGGGCACAAATTTCGAGAAGCCTATCAAAACGAGTACCAATACGACACTATGCTAGCACTCTTCCCGATAGGATGTTAAAAATGGATGCCCTTACGGCAGTTTGTGGAAATGAATTTCGAGAAGCCCATCAAAACGAGTACCAATACAACGGTATTATGGGCACGAGGCGATCTTAAACGGTCAAACGCCAATGACGACCCTTGTGGGCACGAATTTCGAGAAGCCCATCAAAACAAGTCCTGATACGACAGTATTATAGGCACGCTTCCCTATATGATCTTAAAGGGCTATTTTCACCCGCAAAAACACTTTATTTGAAAAAATGGATGCCATATACGACCCTATGAGGGCACGAATTTCAAGGAGCCCATCAAAACGAGTACAAATACGACAGTATTCAAGGCACGCTTCACAATGCGATCTTAAACGACCGAATTCACCCCAAAACGTCTTCTATTTGAAAAAACAGACACTAAGGGCACATATTTTGAGAAGCACATGATAACGAGTACTAATACGACGGTTTCAAGGCACGCTTCCTAAGGCGATCTTAAACTACCGAATTCACGGCAAAACTACTTCTTTGAAAAATGGACACCAATGACGACCCTTAATGATGCGTGCATGGATGCGCCATCAAGCTATCTTTAATTGCTTTCCTAGGTCGTTGCATGGTTTTTCTTTACTCCTAAAGTAGAGGTCTTACATGTGACTAAAAATATGTCTTTTATTATGTTTGTTAGTTAAGTTAGTTATTTCAAGTAGTTGAGTTGTTTTTATTTCAATTCGGTTGTAATAATGTCCGAAAATTCAGTTGTATTTTGGACTAGACTTAGGCTTGTGGTTTTGTAAGTTTTATGGAAAGTTTTGCAAAGCTTTCCTAAAAACAATTGGAAGGGAATGTTTCCTTAAGTTATGCTAGAATCTAGGAAGGAACTTTCCTTATTTTCTTATTGGGAAATCCGGTCATGTATTAGCTTGGAGGGCAAGGCTGTTTGCTCATCCTATATAAGTACACGTCTAGTCCATAATAATAGATGAATGATGTGTGATTTGAGTTTAAACTTATTCCTTGTGAATTAAAGCTTTTCGGAGTGAATCCAAAGACTAAGCAGCAAATGAAAAACCTTGTTTGATTTTCAACTTGGTCAGTTGAGCTTCTACAAACCCTAGTTGTTGTTGATCCTTGGTTAGGAGTTAATAACTCCATATCTTTCCTACTAATCAGTTTTTCGATTGTTTTAACTTATTCCTTTTCAAACTACAGCATCCTAAACACCAAAAGAAACCATCATTAATTCGTGAGACTTGAAATAGCCTTCCAAATTCTAATAACTTAAGGGCACGAAATTCGAGAAGGCCATCAAAACGAGTACAAATACGACAGTATTGAAGGCACGCTTCCCAAGGTGATCTTAAACGACCGAATTCACAGCAAAACGACTTCTATTTGAAAAAAACAAACACTAAGGGCACAAATTTCGAGAAACCCATGGAAACGAGTACCAAATACACGGCAACACGACTTCTATTTGAAAAAATGTACACCAATGACGATCCTTAAGGGCACTAAATTCGAGAAGGCCATCAAAACAAGTACCAATACGTTAGTATGCTGGGCACGCTTCCCGATAGGATTTAAACGTCCGATTCCACCACCACCAAAACGACTTTTTTTAAGAAATGGTCACAAGCACAAGTAGGTGGTGGGGTTCGAACTTGTGACCTCAAGGTCACAAGGTGAGTTCCCCACCACCTCCAGCAAGCAAGCTCCTAACCCTAATGCCCTAATTAACCAAACCCCCTAACCCTAATGCCCTAATTAACCTTAAAAATTGAAACTCTATATCTCACACGTCAAAACGGCTTGTTTTAAAAAAATGGACGCTACTGACGGCCCATTAGGGCACGGATTTTGAGAAGCCCGTCAAAACGGGTACCAATACGATGGTATTGTGGGTATGCTTCCCGAGTTTCAACGCCAAAATGACTTTTTTAAAAAACGGATGCCACCGACAACCCTTTACGGGCACGAATTTCGAGAAGCCTATCAAAACGAGTATCAATACGACACTATGCTAGCACTCTTCCCGATAGGATCTTAAAAACGGATGCCCTTACGACAATTTGTGGAAATGAATTTCGAGAAGCCCATCAAAACGAGTACCAACACAACGGTATTATGGGCACGAGGCGATCTTAAACGATCAAACGCCAATGAGGACCCTTATGGGCATAAATTTCAAGAAGCCCATCAAAGCGAGTACTGATACGATAGTATTATAGGCACGCTTCCCTATATGATCTTAAAGGGCTGTTTTCACCCGCAAAAACACTTTATTTGAAAAAACGGATGCCACCTACGACCCTATAAGGGCACGAATTTCAAGAATCCCATCAAAACAAGTACAAATACGACAGTATTCAAGGCACGCTTCCCAAGGCGATCTTAAACGACCGAATTAACCCCAAAACGACTTCTATTTGAAAATACAGACACTAAGGGCACATATTTCGAGATGCCCATGATAACGAGTACCAATACGATTTGTAGATTGTCGCATTCAATTATAATTCTTGAGATGTTACTCATTGCAATTTGGAGGCCTTTTGTGTGGAGTGCTAAAGCTTCCACTAGATATGTTGGGGTTGTCCTGGGATTAAAAATGTATGTCGCATTTGTGTTGTCGTTGGAACGTTTTTTATGTCTTTTCTCTTCCAAATTTAAAAGCTACACTATATAACTTGTAAAATACATGTCTACATCACATAGTTATATCCGTTTATAAATATTTTCTATCAGTCTATATATATTTCTTATCTCAGCATTGTGTATAAATAATCATGTCTCTTCATTTTTGTACACGATGATGAAACATACAGTCATCTTAATTCATCCAACCCAAAGGAGAGCGATCTGATGAAAAGCTTAGTCCAAATTCCATTTAAAAATAAAATGTATTAAAAATGTTTAGTTATTATTATTAATTATCTCGATAAGATGTTTTTAGAAGTATAGGAAATTCAGGGTTGTTACACTTTGAACTAAAAACACCTTGCAACCACCACACTTTTGTCTTTGAACTAAAAACAACTTGCCACCACCACACTTTTGTCTTTGAACTAAAAACACCTTGCCACCAACTCCCTTATCCTCTTATGCTGCCACCACCCCTCTTCAGCCGCCATCACTTCGCTTCCCCTCTTCCTTTCTCCTGAATGTAATTTTTTTTCTCCTCTATCTTGTAGTCTAGTGGCGTGGTAGTGTTTTTTGGTCGCTAGGGTGTTTTTTTATGGCGATGGGTGGATTTTTCACTCTCTCTATATCTCCCCCATATCTACTTGATGGTGTGGGTTTTTGTAGAAGTGGCAAGCGGGTCATATTCAGGTCAACTTGCATTCTGGTTGTGGTTGTACGTTTTTATGACTCGAGCCAGCATCAGGTCTGTTTACCCCATGTAGAGTTGATTCCGATCGGGTTAATTCGGATAAGATCAACTTTCTTTCCATGACAAATAAAAAGACACGTGCTAAGCAAAATAAAGTAAGTCAAGTAACTAGAATAGTTTTAGTTTATTTAAAAAAGCCGAGTTTAAGTTCTTTTACCAACGTAATATTTTAGATCAATGACGTCACATAGTCATGTTATATTTAGATTTTGCTATGAATTATAAGCTTTTATGTTTTAGTATTTTTCTATTAGGTTATTGAACTTAATTGGCAAGAAAGTTTAAGTTCATAATTTAATTCGTGAAAAATATTGCATTAATAATTTCAGGTTGGGTTCGGGTTATAGTTTCGGGTCACTCGTGTATGGTAGGTTTTGTTCGGTTTTCCGTGTGCGGGTCATATTCGGATCTATGTTCTCTCGGGTCGGGTTCATGCATACGGTACGAGTCCGTTTTTGCCACCTCTAGGTTTTTGTGGTGGTTTGTGTGGGTTTCGTAAGGTGGGTGGTTTTTCGGTGGTTCATGGTAGGTTTTCGGGGGTGGTGGGGGTTTTAGAGGCGGTTGGGGGGGTTCAGGGGTGGTTGGATGGTTTTCAAAGGTGGTGAGGGGTTTTCGCGTGCATGGGTTGATTTCCAAGGGTAGTGTAGGAATTCTGGCGAATGGTTGGGCAGTGTTGGTGGTTGGGGCAGGGTTGAGTTGGTGGTTGGGGTATGGTTATGTAACTATGTTGGCGGTTTCGGTAAAGTGTTGGTGGTCAAGATGCATATGGTGGATTTAAAAAGCATCATCCGATTTTTTTTCTTAGGGATGATGCTATTTTTATAGTAATTAGTGTGGTGCATTTGTCAAAATAGGTCACGAGGCATGATTAACTTTTGTAATATGAGAAAGAAAGGTAATGAGAGAGATGCCACCTTTTTTTGGGTCGTGAGTGAGCATCCTCTAACCTGTCTAGCATTTAACGCCCGAGAGGCCCATTGGCACGACGTTACCTTAACCCGTGCCAACCCTGACCCGATGCGGCACAGCACAGTCCGTTCCCGGCAACCGTGTGAGTCGGGCCTATCGCACTTCCTCAGTAGCTCCCTGCTCCTCTACTAGTCTAGTTTACTTCCTCCAAGTCTAACATCCGCGCTAAACTCTCCTTTCTCTTTCTTTTTCTCCAGTTTCAACTGCCCCAAATAACAGTAATGCCGTAAAGCAGCTTATTCACACTTGCCTGCTTATCTCTTCATCTTCTGCAACTACTTTCTCTAAAGATGCGCTCCAAAGACAAAATCTCTTACTTCTACGACGGTATTCTTTTCCACCCCTCTTTTTTGCTCCGTTTAAAACCCTAATTCCCAATTTTTCTCAATTCTTTCGAAATTTCATACGAATTTCTCACATTTTTTGTAAATTGACCGGAAACATCTTTTTAAATTCTTGCAGGTGATGTTGGTAGTGTTTACTTCGGGCCTAATCATCCCATGAAGCCTCATAGGCTATGTATGACTCATCATCTCGTCCTTTCTTACGACCTTCATAAGAAGATGGAAATCTATGTAATTGCTACAATTTTTTGGATTCCTTTAGTTTTTTATTTTTTTTATTTGTTTATTGTTTTCCCTTTTTATTGATTTATGCTGTTTTCTTGCTCATATATGTGGTTTTTGTGGAGTTTGTATGGTGCAGAGGCCGCACAAAGCGTATCCGGTAGAGTTAGCTCAGTTTCATTCAGCTGATTATGTGGAGTTCTTGCATCGAATTACGCCCGAGAAGCAGCATCATTTTATGACTGAAATGGCCAAATGTATGTTTCTAGTTTTCTACTCCAACTGAGCTTTGTAGAATGTTTGATATGTTGGTTTGACATTGAATGATACAAGTTTGTTTGCTGAGTGATTTTTGCTGTGTTTGAAGAACTGGTTGGACGGGTATTTGTAGACAATATTAAGTGGGGGTATGTGAGTATGTGAGTCACGTACTAATGTGATTAGTGATAATCTTTGTGAAATCTGTGAAAATATTGGAGCTTTGTCGAGTTCCTAACTGATAGGAACAAAAATCGTTCATATTAGGGACTTACTGGGAATCAAAGACAAAAGTAGGGGACTTTTTGGGGAGAGTATAAACATCCTGGGGATAGTTTGGATAGTTTATGGCAAAGCTGGATTTGAAGCTTAAGTCTCAATGTATATTTTAGTATTTAAAGGCAATGTTTTTCTTTAGCTGTTACGTTTAGACTATCTAATGTGTATAAAGAGGGTGTTTAATTTGTGTAGTAGATTTTTTTTTGGGTTGTGTATCATTGTTTTAGGTACTTTTTTTTTTTTTTTTGGGACTAAACGTTTTGATAATAGGTGATAACCACTTATCTCTTAAAACTATGTGTGATGGTAACTGTTTGGACGAAGGGAGTAGTATCTTCTATATTTTGTCAATATTTATTAAGATTTGGTAGTCAAAGCTTGTGCTTGCTTTTTAGATAAAGAAACAAAGGGAGTATCTCAAGCAGTGATACCGGGAACGTGGTACGTGGCCACGTTCCACGTTCCAGGTTCCAGGGGACGTGTCCCAGAACGTGGTACGTGGTCTAGGAGTCCATCTGGTTTACTCTAGAGGCTGTGTTCCGCGTTTCCGTTTCCGTACCACGTTCCGGAACATTCTGCGTTCCATGTAACAATGATCTCAAGAGACAAATTCCTTTCTATAGTAGTAAATATTGATATTGTTTGAAACTGAAAGAAACCTTCAACAACAAAGGCATAACTTGGATGTTTAATAATGCTAATAGGATAGGGGTTTATCATACTTTCTCTTTTTTAAAATAAATGCAATATTTTGACTTCTACACTTGCTAATGCAAAACTTAAACCATTAATATATTTGATAATCTACTATCTAAAATTATAAATATGTTGATATCTTCAATATGTACGCTGGGAGTTGGGACTAATCCAACAACAATTTATATAAGAACATTTAGGAGTAACTTTAATATAAGTAAAAACTGTGGTCAAAGTCTGTATATGAATAGTGAAAATTTCAGTGTTCCATGAAGTATTTGAATAAGGCATTAGCGTCCTTTAGGTTACCTATATGATGTGGTAATGTATGCAAAGGTTGGTAGAATCTAGCAATGAAGTTATGTTGCTTTTCAAATAAATTATGAAATATTTTTCTAGGATGAAAGACGTTTCTTAGAATTTACTTTTGTTGTCATAGAGGCAATTAGTTTCTTCTGATGCTCAACAAGTGAATTTTCACATGAACTATCGAAACTTATTTGAATTATATTTATTGCACATGACTTGATGAGCCTGATTTCACCTTATGTTTATACCTGAGACCTTGAGCCTTCAAACTTTTTTTTTAAGGTGAAAGGAACACTTCCTAAGAGGGCAAAAGGAAGGTTTTTCTGCAACATATTATTTGGTGTTTGCATGCAAGCTGCCTACTCACTCACTAGTTCACTAATCAGGATGCCTTACCCTTGTGCTGGACATACCTGAAGCCATAAGAAGCTATTATTGAAACTTAGATTGTATTTGTCTTGATTCTTGAATTGCATTGCCGGTGAGGAAACCCATAAACTTTCATGAATTAATTAGGTTACCGGGTTATTTTCTTTTTGTAATGTTGAGGATTAGTACTTATCCTTCTTTTCGAGCAACCCTTTAACTTTTTTTTTGAATAAACTAGGTCATGGGGTTGTTTGTTTTGTAAGATTGAGGAGTAGGGCTAGTAGACGTGTTCTACTTTGAAGTCTTATATTTTCTAAGCAGTTGTATATGTTACAGCTCTGCTATGTATTTTTTGCATAGAGGCCAGAGGAAAGGGGACCACCTACTTGAAACTGGTTATTGTCGGTGGATTTTGAGGCTTCATGGAGAGGACCCATAAAAATTCTTGTATGAGGAAATGTAAATGATGTCATGGACAGAACTGGAATACTGGGGAACCTTTTTTTTTGCTTGTTTAGGTCATGGTTAGTAGCTGTGGTGGTTGGTTTATAAGGTCTTCTACAAAAATGATGATAATGATTGATGTAATAAGTGTGTTTCAACTTGTAGTTGTAACTGGAGGGCTTCTTTCTTGGTGCTAATCAGTCGGGCTCCTTGAGATTGGGTATCCCTTAAGGGTTAAAGATATAGGCATAGAGCTACTCAATTTTTATCACCTTACTGGTGGATATGTTGTATAGAAGGTTGCTCAAGAGTTTGTATATGGTTGGTAGGAGTAAGACAGGTGATAACCGATAGGGATTAATATCTCAAAATTTATTTAGAAAAAGTTCACAAAAACTACTGATATGTTTGTTTCGAGCATTTCTGCTTTTTCGTTCCTAGCCTAATTGGAAATGTGGAATATACTATTTCTGAAATTTCTTTTCTGTGTTGGAGTTTCTTTTCTGTGTTTCTTTGGTCTTTTAAAAACTTTTATCTATGTTATTAGTTTGTCATACAATTTATAATTGCTATAGAAAATTATTTGCGACTTTCCCTCATTATTCTGTTCTCCTTGCTGTTCTATTATGTCTTCTTCACCTTTGTTCTCCTCTTATATCCTGCAAATCTTTCTTTTTCTTCTCTTCCTTCTTTCTTCTCCATGTATTAAAAGAACTACCAGAGGAAGAACAAGAACATGATGAACAACTCTTCAGTTGCTATAGTTGAAGTTGAGGAAACGATTGTTACAAACCTCCCTACCCGAAACAGCTAGCACAATTCGGTGGATTTCTCCCCTTGTTTCGTCCACTTGATGTTATGGCCAATGGCCAATGGGATCTTCCTTGCTTTCCAAGTTTGCTCTTTGTCACTATTGTCCTTTGTTTAAACAATGAAGGTTCACAAAAGCTTTACTTGGTCTTCAACTTGTAGAATGGTCTCAGTTTTACTTTGTTGTCTTGAAGTGCAAATACTCAATCAATGGTAACTCATCTTTTGGTATTGTGCACTCTCTTTAGCTTGGTATATAATTCGGGATCAATTGACGTAACTCATATATAGACAATGCTTTATCATGTCACTCTCTTTCCTCATTGTTTTCTATTTGTGCCTTCCTTCTTTCTCTCTATCCTCTCCTATGCTCTTATAATGAGATCTTCGAGGAGTTACTTTGTATGGATAGAATAAATCTTTGATTCGTCTTCCTAGAAATTAGTGATTGAGGATTTATCAGGATTAAGGACAAAATTGAGAACTTCATGGATGGTGGTGTCAATGGTGACGACCCAATGGTTTTCAGGGACTCTTGGCTCTTTGTTTTATAAGGGTAGTAGATTGGTGGAGCATGAACTGCCAGCTATTTGGTTCCTTTCTTGGGTGGGTTAAGGCCAGATCTAATTTAAATTGGAGATTTTGGATTTAGGATATTTTGAAAGGATAAATAAGAGGCCTTGATAACTTGTTCTTGGCAAGCATTTTGCTGATGTATGGGTGGATTTATGGTGGCACTAGGTAGGGTGGTGGGCAAATTGGCAACTGATGTAAATAATGTTGGTAATGGTTCTTGGTGTATTGGACTAGAGATGAGTTTCAATGCTCGTGGTTATGAAGAAGTTGTCAGTGTGTGCTCTCTGGAAATGGGGCTTGCTCGAGAACCTTTTGGATGGCTAGGGTTTGATTACATGCTGTCGTGATGCTTGGACTCGTCACTTTTCCCTGTCGCACCCATGTCGACATGACCAGACCCGGTGCGGATATGGAATA
The DNA here is from genome assembly GCA_947648045.1 of Beta corolliflora. Lineage (NCBI taxonomy): Eukaryota > Viridiplantae > Streptophyta > Magnoliopsida > Caryophyllales > Amaranthaceae > Beta > Beta corolliflora. The sequence goes on from CANSZD010003823.1 coordinate 63,943, forward strand.
CGAGTTACCCGGCAAGATGAAAACAAATGCTGAGAGGTTTCTGGTAGGTCTAGGTGCTCACGGACCATCCCCGATGCCACTGTTAAATCTTCTACTCGATTCTTTTCTGTCTCGCATCTGTCTTCTATTTCTTTGGGAGTGCGTCATTCTCTCGCAAGTAGTTAAGGAAGGGTGTCGAGATGGTGTGAGTGGCAGTAGAGGTGGTGGTGTCTGGTGCATGAGCAGCGTGTGTGACTAGCGTGTGGAAGTACCTGACTTGATGTGCATTACGCGACATTGTTTTTGATTCCGTAGGTAATGCTACTTATAATAAGTTATTCTGAATAAAGTAGTCGATGATATGGCCTAAGCTTTTGGATTCAACAGGTTTAAAGGTCTCAGCTAGGGAGCAAGCAAAACAACAATATTTAGAACATCATCAACCCATCAATCTTGATCAATTTCTCAAGGTTGGAAATGGATTAACTCATGAGCAACTTTCTTACCACTATGCCTGACAAAAGACCAAACAGTATTACCAAAAGAAGAAGCTAACGCTAAGACATCCTCCACAACTCGATGAAAATCACTAGTGCACCTAGAGTTCCCTTTGAGAGCTTGATTAACCAAGAAGCTATTAAAATCCCAATTGCGAAGCCATCTGCAAGCCCCAAAAAGCAGCCTGGCTTCAGCCACTTGAACCTCCCAATTCTCACGAAATTGAATTGTGGTGCTTGACAACACGGCATTTGCAGCATCAGGGCACACAACTGCAATGCCTGACCCCAACTCACCTAGCTTGCCGGCATCAACAGTGATCGTAACCCAGCCATCTTCTGGCGGCTAGCAGTTGGGTGAGCAGTAGATGAAAGAGCTGTATGGTCATGCGTGGACTGTGCAGCATCTCTCGCCTCCTTGCTGATTTTAATGGCGTAAGAGAGTATAGCTTCAGGTACCGAAAATATATCCTCCATCACCATCCTACATCGAGCGCCCCACACAGCCCAATATAGTTAAGAACTCCACCAGCTCCTCGCCTTCCATATTTTAGAAACATGCGCTCCACCAGTCCGCAATCCAAGAGCAATCTGCATGATCAACTGCTCTTGGGCACTAATATTCCATACAGGCATACAGCTTTGGCATCTTTACTGGAAAGCAGAGCATGTAGAGCCGATTCCTCCTCAATATGACAAATGCTACAAGTAGCATTATAGGTGGAAAGGCGACGACATAAACCCAATAACACCCTTGGAAGAACCTTTGCACTCTAAATAAATCTGTCACATGAATGTGATGAATCCTGTTTAGAAGGCTGGTCTCTCGTGGAATACGTGTCCGTAAATGAGGATAACAAGGGTCTTGAATCTTGATGCAAAAGATGATACACAGGTCATTTGTAGAGTGGATGTTTTCTGGGATATAGGGATCTTATGGTCAGAGAGGATCCTTTTTCAGGTAGCTCTGGGAATTTTCATCAAGAATGATGGTTCTTTTGCGGGCAATTCAGGCAAGTCCATCAACTTTGTTGTGTGGGTGATCTGCTGATGATGACCAACAGGTGGAGAAGCTTATGGTATATATGTATGAAGGGTGAAGTTCCAGTGACAACAACTTGTATATGAGAATGCGAGAACACTATGTTGTAATCCTTTTTAACCAATAAGTAATCCGTTTTAGCTAAAATAGTAAAATGTAACTAATTTTTCTTTGCAAGGTCAATCTTCATGAAAGATTACGTTTTTAGGAAAAGGATTACCATGTAATATCTAAAAAAAGGATTACATTTTTGCTAAAATAGATTACTATTGCACTGTTCTCACACTCTTATATAAGGAGTGTTGTCACTGAAACTTTATTTTGTTATCCATTTTAGTGAAAATATAATCCTTTTTTTACATATTACATCACAATCCTTTTCCGTTAAAATATAATCCTTTTGGGAAATTGGCTCTTCAAGGAGAAAAAGGTTATAAGTCAACCAAAATGGATTATAACAAAATGTTCTCATATAAGGATTATTCTCATGGAAATCGGCCCTATATATTATATTGATAGGCCTGATAGGCAATATATTAGATTGAAAAGACACCAAGGGGGTGTTGCATTCACAAAAGAAGGGCTAATGACAAAAGGGTCAATCCTCATGCTAGTGTGATAATTTTATCTATAAAATCAAGGAAAATCTTCCAGAACCTCTCGCAAGCCAACCATTTACATCCTCTTTTCCTGTGCAATTAGGGGGTATCTCATATATCAGAGAGACAGACTCAGTTAGTGAATTTACTAGAAGTTAAGTGGTTTAGTTTTGATGTTTCAGAACCACTACTCCAGGGAATCACGTACATCCTCAAATGGGAAATGTTTTAGATACTTCTGTGGATTGGATGGGTTGTGTCTTTCTTGTTGGTGAGGAGGCTGATGAACATGCACAGGATCTTCTTGGAAAAAGGGGCTGAATGTTCTGCCACTAAACTGTGAATGATTTAACTGTTGAAGATATCCTCTCTTAGAAAAGTATTAATTTCTTATGTAATGAAAAAGGATCCCTGATTGGTCTTCAACTTACTGGGGTCTCCCTTTTGAGAGCAATTTCGCCTCTACACCATTGTGAAAACTGCTGTTTTCTCGTGTTTCTATTCCTCTGTAGGTGAGAATTACCCCTTGGTTGATTTTTTTTATTTTCTTTCAAATATTTTCTTGGCTCTCCTTTTAAAGTCTCAGTAAACAATGGAAAATAGCAAATATTCTTTGGAGGTTGATAAGGTATCTTCGGGTATGTACGGTAAGGATAGAGGAGCATTTATTGGAACTTGGAGTCTTGGACTTAGTGATACATTTAATGTTAAGCGTTGGTAATATCATATGCTAAAGCATTTTACTATTTGAAAATTATCTTGTGGCACATTTGGCCCTCGGTTAGTCTGAAGCAATTTACGGCTTATTCAATTCTTTTGTGTGTTCCCTTGTGCGTGTGTGTGTTCCCCATTTCGTCGAGCTTTTTGGATTTCACGTACAAATTCCAGTTTGTCCCTCTCATTTGGGGCATAGCCGAATTTGCAGCGCTTAATTCATCCTGAAAGTCGTTAACGAAATCCTTAAAGGATTCTTGAGGATTTAAGCCCAAATCTTGTTCTAAATGAGGATGCTCATTCAGGATCTGATGCCCACCCCCGCCTCATATTGTGCCGGAATGGCATTTCTTAGTTCTTACCCATCCATGCCATTCTTCGTAGTTCGTAGTATACCCACAAATTGGGAGGCTTGGTGAAGCACCTAGTGTTACATCATTCCAATTTTAAGCTAAAGCCTCTGGCAAGGAACCACAAAATCTACGAGATAGCCGTCTATAACTCTATACAAGTCATAGACTCTTATTCAGTTATTCCGCAGGAGAGACTCCCTTGCATCTACTCCCTGGCAGCTGGATACGCACGCGTGCGTGTGTGTTCCTCATCCTAACTGACCTGGATTCTTCTGCGTGGATATCATTTCATCTTTTTGTAGATTTTGTGTGAAGCAGACTTGGTTTTTAAATATCAATACACTCCTTCCTCTGTCATACACTCTTTGTCTTTCTCCTCAATTCAGTTTAAATATCTATACTTTTTTTTTTACTTTATTATTTATATGCCTTTTGGCCTATAGTCGTATAGACAATCCACTTTTTTTGCATTCAGGAGTTGGCTGACAAAAGGTTTTATTTGCTTACAGATAATCTTGGAGAAGATTGTCCAGTCTTTGACAATTTGTTTGAGTTTTGTCAAATTTATGCTGGTGGAACCATCGGTAGTTTCAAGACCTTGTTTATCTGACAATGAACTTGTGTTGTACTTTTTATGTAAATGATAGAGTTATTTTCTGACAGATGCTGCCCGTAGGTTGAACAATCAACTTTGTGACATTGCTATAAATTGGGCGGGTGGCTTGCATCATGCGAAGAAATGCGAGGCTTCAGGATTTTGTTACATTAATGACTTAGTTTTGGGTATTTTGGAGCTTTTGAAATACCATGCCCGTGTTCTTTACATTGATATAGATGTACATCACGGTGATGGTGTTGAAGAGGCATTCTATTTCACTGACAGGTATGCAACCTCTTTAGAAATGGAAATGTATATGGCATCATGTATCTGAGGCGAGATCTATACTAGGCTGTTTTATTATTGATCATTTTTTGGATAACGATGCACATGAGCAGTATATTCTTGTAACTTTGTAAGTTTTTGACATGCCTACGGAGTCAAAAATCTTACTAAAGTTCCATATGGTAAAAATTATCTTTATTGGTGGTTGCATAATTTGCTTTCCTTTTAAGTTATTCCTTGCTTTGTGTTACAGGGTGATGACTGTCAGTTTCCATAAATATGGTGATCTCTTCTTTCCTGGATCAGGAGATGTCAAGGTAGGAGCTTTATTGACTTTTCTCTGTTTTTAACATGTTTTTTTGTTGCTTAATTCTCTGGCATTTCTGATATTTCTTATCCTAGCCTGTTCGTTGTGTATGTTTGTTCACATTACTTTAACTAGAGAAAACTCCTTTGATGTTGATCTCTTTTGTCATTGATCATGAAGGAACTGGGGAGAGGGAAGGAAATACTATGCCATAAACGTTCCTCCCAAGGATGGTATTGATGACACTAGCTTCACTAGATTGTTCAAGACGGTATGTTTTATATTCAGATGCCTTCAAGTCTAATATGAACAATTGAGCTTGTTGTACTGCAAACAAATGATGAATTCTTGTCTTCTTATATACCGATGCTGCAGATTATTTCTAAGGTTGTCGAGTTTTATCAACCTGGAGTGATTGTTCTGCAATGTGGAGCAGATTCTCTTACGGGTGACAGATTAGGATGCTTCAACCTCTCTATTGATGGTGCTGGTTTTTGTAATTCGACCATTTTGTCTTATTGTTTGCTGGTAATTCTGTTGGCATGAATTTGCTACGGGGGATTTCTGGAGGACTGCTAAGTGCTAATGATAGTTGTGCTAATGATGTAACAATTAACAGGGCATGCAGAATGCGTTAGGTTTGTGAAGAAATTTAATCTTCCCTTGCTGGTAGGTTCCGGGGAAATTATATGTTTTTGTAGTTTTATTTTTGTTGCTTTTGTGAACTAGACTAATTGAAAGGTATTGTTATTAGGTTACTGGAGGAGGTGGCTACACAAAGGAGAATGTTGCTCGATGCTGGACTGTAGAAACAGGGGTTCTTTTAGATACAGATCTGCCAAATGGTATTCTTTCTAACCTAGTTGCTGTAGCATGTCGTGGTTAAAATCCATCTCTCTTTTTTCCTCCTCTAATCCTTCTATGGTCTTACTCTCTTTCATGCCTTTCATTGCCTTTCTTGCAGAGATTCCTGATAATGAGTATATCAAATATTTCGGACCAGATTATTCCTTGAGGATTCCCAATGGACACATTGTATGTTTTTTGCTCTTAACTTCTGCTTCTCATGTACTCCATGTTTAATTAATGGCAGGCCGTTTTCTATTTGGACCATCTCAAACCAGTTGGTCATCTTTGGAATTTTCCATATTACTCTTAATATATCCTTAACTAAAAGGTCCAAGGAAAACACCTTGATGGTGGTGGTATAAAAATCTGAATATTGCAATAGTTATAATGCATTAACTTTATTCCTTAAACAATGATAAAAAAAAAAAACTTTAATAGAATGTAACCTATAATTGATTGGTGAAGGGATAGTGTACAATAATTAGTCCCGGTAAATTTTTGGCAGTCTTTTGGACTTGTTTTAACTAAAGCTAGCAGGTTTTTTTTTTTTTTTTTTTTTTTTTTTTTTGTGGACAATACTTCATAAGTTTGAAGCTTAGCTTGGTTTGGGTTGGTTTGATTGACCAGGAGAACCTGAACAGTAAATCATATTTGGCAACAATCAAGATGCAAGTTCTCGATAATCTTCGGTGTATACAACATGCACCAAGTGTACAGATGCAAGAGGTCAGTGGCAACAACAGTTTTGGCTTTACCTGCATATTTTATGAAATAATGTTAGTCTCCTCGTAATGACATTTAGTTTTTATATGCATAAAAATCTTACATGCATGTTTTAAGATGTATCACTAGAAAATATCATTTGTGATATATATGTATATATATGTCTTCCAATTGTCTACCTTTTGGGGAAATGCAGGACACCATGAACTGTGTATCCAAGTTATGATATCACATCTTTTTACTTCCGGTTTTTACACCAGGTACCGCTTGGTTTTCACTAAATTTATGAGGTAACCCCTAAAGTTTTGAGAATGTACGAGGTACCCTTAGGTTTTGAAAATTGCACAGAATATCATTAATGAGTAACGACATAAACTTCCCATCAGTTTTCTTATTTTCTTCCTTTTTCTCTTCTTCTCCCTTGTCACTCTCACTTCTCCCACCTCCTTTTTCTTCCCTCTTCTTTCTCGTCTCACCTTCTCTCTCTTTACCCAGTTCCCTCATCCTACCTTGAATTTTGCTCTCTTTCTTCTTTCTATAAGCATACACAATCCAACTTCTTTCCTAAAAATGAACCACTATTTCATTTTTCAAAAACCCCATTTTTTTGGAGGATGAAATTCACCGTCTTTTAGTCATCTAACAATCTTATTATTGTCATCATCATCTTTCCATTCTCTTTGCTCTGTTTTGCCCCTGTTTTTGCAGCATCAACTGATACTTTAACTTCCTCACAATTGTCTTTTTTGACCAAACAGTAACATCCAAGAGTGGTTAATTGTTTTTTTTTTTTTGCAAAAGGATATCGCAAGAAATATTATGTTGGAACATGGTTGAAAGATATTCCTTCAAGTGGCATGCTCAATTGGGTTGTTGCTGCTCATTTCCATCTCTCTTCAAATACCCTCAATTGTCTCTTCCACTCCTTCATTTTCTTCTCTAATTTGAAAATGTTCATTAATTTGATAAAATTATGACAGCCCAACATGAAAAAGGAAATCCCAAATCAATAAGTACCCTAATTAGAAACCCAATTCTATGGTGTGGGTCAACTTGGGAACCAGCAACAACAACAATAACTGTACAACAACAAAAGCTGCATAGCAACAACGGCGGTGAAGAACAAAAAAGTATAATATGTGCAAATTTTGAGCAACATTGCAGTTGGATGTTTTTACTTTGTAAATATGAGAGGGAATATAGACTCTTCGTGAGAGTTGATGTTTAGAGAGAGAGTGGTGATGGAGTTGTGGGAAAAAGCTAGATATAATGTAGACTCTTTGTATCTTCTAAGCTTTGGGTTTTGTTTTCAAAAAATATAATTATAAGCTGTAAAAATTAGTTTTATCAAAGAGTTCAAAAAGATCTGTGTGTCAAATTACTGGGTGTTGCTTTCCAAGTTCATCCTTTTTTAAGGAAATGGTTTACGACTTTACGTTGCTCAACGATTAATATGTGGAAATTGATCAGCAGTCGGAAGCAAATGAAAGATGTTGTCGAAAGCAATAAAAGATTGAGAGGAAGAGAGAGGGGAGGGGGGGTGCGGGGGTGGGTGGGATTCAGTGTTCAATGAGTGCTTATACGTATTACCACATGGTACTTTGGGTGAAATGAGTTTAGGGTGGATACTTGGCATTACTGCAAGTCATGATAATTTTCAAAATCGTAGGTGCACCTGGTGTATTATTGAGAATCCAAGGATATCCTATTGATTTTTATGACCCTAGGGATACCGGTGAAAAACCGTTTTACTTCTAAGTTCTAATTGGAGGTTACAATGTCAATATGTCATGTAATCATGTTGTAGAGAGATGTATCTTGCTTTAGCAATTGGCTGTGAGCTGAACTTTAAATTATGGCAAAAGTGAGCTGAGCAGAGTCAGTTTGATTGCAGGTTCCCCCTGATTTTTATATTCCTGACTTTGATGAAGATGAAAACCCCGATGAGCGAATTAATCGTAAGCCTCACCAAGCAATTTTATACACCACACTTCCATTTGTACTGATTTTATTACTTGTGATCTTATTGTTTTGGATTTCTTGTTCATTATGTGAAATCGAATTCCCAGAGCACACACAGGATAAGTTAATCCAGAGGGATGATGAGTATTATGATGGCGACCAAGACAATGATCACAACATGGACGATGTATTGGGGTGAAGATTGAGGAAGTGAAACCACATTATTTTGGAGTTAATTAGTGCTGCTATTGGGATTGTAAATAATTAGGTTATAATTTATAGTATACCTATTAATGTGATAGGCAGTCTGCATTTGAGTCGGCTTAATTTGAGCTTATGTGTCAGTTACCATGTAAATTTGAAGGATAATCGTAATATTATGGGGTAGGTCAATTTTTTTTCCCACAAATTTAGTCACGAGTAGCAGACATTCGGGTTTTTGTAGATCGACCTCATATTTTGTGTAAGATTATTGTTGGTAGTTTCCGTAGAGTATTTGTGTTGTTTCTTCCTTGCTATTTCCCTTGGTTCGGATACTCATATGGAGCTCGTAGGTGTGGTAGACTATAGTTTGATATCTACACATAAAAGTTGTCTCATAAGAGGGTGTATAGCTGTACACACAAAAGGAAACTTGCCTCTGTTTGGTGTGGTGGTGGACCACAACAAGAAAAAGATAGCTTCAGAGAGGATCCACTTCACTAAACCCAAAAAAATTTCTTAGGTCTTGAGTGAAAGAGATAAGCTAATAGATTCGTGTTTTTAACAACAAAACTAGATTGTTGCCCCGCAAAAAAAAAAAAAAAAAAAAAAAAAACTAGATATTGTGGTTTTATGAATTTATGTGATTTTAAGTTGAGCTAATAGATTATGTTCATAATATTAATAGAAAATTATTAATTCGGCTATGTTTGGCAATATTAGATGAAAAGGAGTTGAAACCGAATAGTTAGCTGGAATTGGTAAGGTATTTGATTAGCTTATCTGTTTGGCCCAACTAATTGCTTAAGTTGATAGAATTATTTTGGCAAAATTAGTTGTTATTAAAATTTTGAAGAGATCATCCAAAATTTCAGTTATTGTTAAAAATTTTAACTTATCAATTTCAATTTTTTTTAACCACTTAAAATTTAATTTTAAGTACTTTTCAAATACTACTAATTATTTTAGCACTTTATCATTCAAGATACTTAAAATGCTTCTTTAGACTTATCTACCATATGTTACTTTATGTTCAATTATGCTTTGGAAAAACAATAAATTGAGAATTTCGTCATTTGCATTAAAATAGTGAATTGAAATAGTATTTTGATCGAATATTCGTTTATGAGCTCCCTTATGCACACACATACAAATATTATTACACCCTTGATTCCAAAGAGAGAAGTGTGCTTCCGGATTGTTGTGACAAAAGCAAACAACTAAGATATTATATGGTTTACAACAATGAGTTAAAGTTACGTCCATAAACTGAGGGAGAAACAAATTCTATTAGAATTTTAGTGGAGAGTGCAAATTACAGATTTAGATACAAGTAGTTCTATTAGAGACATATACTAATAGAAGAAGTGGAGTAAGGTTCCTATATGCTGTAAAGGAAGTAGAAAGAGAAACATGGTAGTCAATATAACAAAAGGGGAAGGTCGTCGGCTTCACGGTTATGCCAAAACAAGCATGACCATGTTCTCTTCCTGAGTATTGTCGTGCTGGAGACAGTGCATGGACGTGCTTAATTTTGACTCTAGTTTTGAAGATGACACAAAAATAAAGGACAAACTAGTTATACTAATAATTTATATATTTTTTTTTTTTTGTATACGCAAGAGATCAATATGGAATAATTAGCAAAAGAATACTTAAATCGAGGATGAAGTGAAGAGACTTTTATCCAAGATTGAAGTGACCATGCGCTCAAATAATGATATTGGAAAATTAGTCCAGTTTACATTAATATATAAATTATTCTCTTTGTAAGGAACAAATAAATTAAAGGTAATGGTGAAAACATTTGAAGTATTGCACTTTCAACTTAATTATGGCAAAAATATATTTTGTGGTACCTTTGTCCTTGAATATGAGATTAATTGAATTATGGGTGAACCAAATATAAATTTTGATATCGTGTTTGTACTAATTTAACTAGGATAAGCTAGACATACATGAAATATATATAAAAAGAGGTTGTTTGGGATTTTGAGTCTCATATAGTGTCTTTTATAAAGTCTCTAATGAGTTTAAGTGTGGTTGAACGCAGTAGGCGGTTGATTTTAATGACTTTAGGTCCAAAATGGTGAAAGAAATGAAGTAAAGTCTTGAAAAGTGAAAATTTCAAAAGGTGGGGGTGTCAAATATGCCTCGAACTCCTTTATTACCGCCTTGTACTAGACTTGTCTTTGCTCTCACGCAGTTTTATATCCTATTAGGAAGTCTAGGTAATTTCTTACAATGACGAACCCAAAATTTTGTAGTTGGGAGTGTCGGGAATAAAATATACACATACAAAAATTGTATATACTATATTGAATCAAAATAGTAGCAAAAAAATATAGTATATATTTTCAAACGAGTATCGAAAAACAATTGTATAATAAAAAAAGTATATGACAAAATTATAGAGAAAAGGAAGAATGAAATAGAACGGAGGATGATAAATGGGAGGCAAAAAACTTTTATAGTGCTCCTCGAAGTATCTAGAATTATGTAGTCTTCACATTTTTCGTACATTGTACCTATTAGCAAAATGTGTGACACTTATGAAAAAAAAAAATAACTTTTTGTTGGAAAAGACCTATTAAAATAGCCATTTTGTTGGGAAAGACCTAATAAAAACTTTTTTGTTGAAAAAGACCGATTATAATACTTTTCTTTGTTACTTAAGACCACTTCAACTTTTTTTTGGTCAAAAAGTCAATTTTATGGCATTGACTTTTCTTTCCTTCCCTTTCTCATTGAACTGGACCAACCTATTTTTAGTATCCTAATCCCTTAACGCTACCGTTGAGCCAATATGGTTTTGATGATGACAAACTAAAGTAATAACTAACAAGGTTTATAAGTTTTATGTATGCAAGGTTAATGAATTACTAATGGTGCTTTATAAAGATAATAAGTGAAGTTCCCGAGTTGGAACTCCAAGAGAAGAATGAAGTTCTCGAGTTGGAACTCCAAGAGAAGAAGAGCTTAGTTACATATAATGTCAGAATTAGGTTTCTTATGTAAGAAACAAAGATCATCATAAGGTAATGAATTGGAACTATGGAGTCTGTTCATTTGAATAAAGAAATTGTTCCTATGGAACTATGCATGTGTCTAAAACAGACGTCTTGGTGATAAGTTAAGTTAAAGGAACTAACTAATTTAAAGGAAATAGACATATATTATAGGTGCAGCAGCTTATTTTATGTCGGTTGATTTTTTAATGCCTAGAAAATAGGAAACCGTTTTTATTTGTTAAAAATCTAATTTAAGGAAAATATTTTTAAAGGAAAGATTTTATCTTTGTTAGAAATAAAGTCCTTTTCGGTTTTAGAGAAAAATATTAAAAGATATTATTTTGATAAAAGGATTTTATTTTGGTAAAAGGATTTTATATTGATAAAAGGATTTTATTTTGGTTTTATTAATTAAAATATTTTCTAATTAAATCAGATTTATATTTATTGCACAAGTGGTTACTAAAATTAAGGAAGCAAAGAATTTCCATAACACACGTTTAACGTAGATCATGGAGATCATGGGTGTCAAAAGGAATGTGTTCCTCTAGTTGAGGAACATCATGGGAAAATGTTTTTACCACTAACACATGATTTTATCCCACGTTCTATCTAATCACTACTATAAATACTTATGTCTAATGAAGTTCCAATGTGTAATCGACAAAGTGATAATTAATCAACAAAGGTATTAATTTGAGTATCACATTTATTGAGTTAGTACCACCAAAGTTCAAAGTTCCAAGTTCCAAGTTCCAAGTTTCATTACCATATGAGTTCATAGTTTCATTAGTACTTTCTATCATTCTACTAGTTTGTATTTCGAGTTGAGAAAAGAGTTGAAAAGAACTCTTATAGTTTTAGTTTGGGGAAGGGGGTTTGAGTGAACTCCCAGTAAAGTGTGAGGCTTTGAGTGAAGCAAAGAAAGAGAAAGGAACCTCGAGTGAAGTTCGAGAGGAACAACGGCTAGAGGGAACTGTTGTTGGGACTTGAGTTTGTAGAGGAACTCAAGGAGTGGCCCGAGAGAGAATAGGTTTGCAACAAAAGTGTTTTGGCCTATTACAATGAAATAGTTGAGTTTAAAATCCCCTGGTCGAATCTTGGTTTCTTCTTTGTGCCCAACAAGTTTTTCCTCGTAAAATCTCTCCGTGTCTTTCTCTTGTTCTTTTCATTGTTTTATAATTCCGCAAAAATTTACGTTTAATTGGTCCCATTTGATGAGAAAGGGAGGGGAAGAAAAGTCAATAATGGAGAATTGACTTTTTTGGCCTGGAAAGCATTGAGGTGGCCTTAACTAACAAAGTAAGATTATAAATTTATAATGAGGTCTTTTTCAACAAAAAGAGTTTTTATTTAGATATTCATGAACCAAATTTCCATTTTAATATGTCTTTTCCAATAAAAAGTTCAAAAATAAATGTGCTTTGAGCACCTAAGAATTTATGTGGAGAGTAGGGAGGAAAGTGAGTTTTTTTTATTCACTTGGAAAAGAATTTTTTTTTTTTTTTTTTTTTTTCACCATTGCAAAAAAACTGTTTTCAGTTTTACAGGGAATGTTTTACTTCCCAACCAAACACTTAATAAAGTATGAACTTGGGAAAATGTTTTGCTTATCCAACCGTCAACTTTCTCAACTGACCATCAATCAACCCGGAAGATTTCCCAGTCATCTTCGCTGCGCAAGGAGGAATCACACCCACAAATTTCCAACTTCAAGTTGGGTTCGTCAAGATTATCACTTTACTTTGTCACATAAATTATTCATCATCAATCATCATTTCTATACTGTATCTCAATTGGGGAATTAATAAGATTTCAGATAGTAGAGTTTGCTTTTTTTGGGTAAAATTTCATAATTAATTCACATAATTGGGTGAGTCCTTGAATTAAATCAAAGTGGGGGAGAAATACGCAGATACCTTACAAGTTTGTAAATTGTACATGCCAAGCTTCAACTTAAATGTGTTTCTGATAAGTGATTAATAGTGAATGTTTGACCATCACAATCCTCCCATTATAAAAAAATATAAGTAGCTTTTGGTTTATTTAGGTTCTATGAACTTAATTTATTGCTTCTGATTAACTGTGGTTACTTATTCAATCCGTTTGATTGCTAGATATTTTCTTTTGGAAAATTTCAAAATTACTTTTACAGTATAAGTTAGAACTTACTGAAATGTTATATCTATTTTATATCTTCTGTTCCGAGTGTTAGAATTGGTGCAATTATACTTATATCTTTTTTATATTTTCTGTTTCCGAGTGTTAGAATTGGTGCATATACTAAGTAGTAAATCATGAATGTCCTCAAAAGATAAAAAAAATCCGAACTTCTTTCAGGTTGTGTTTGAAAACATCATGTGCTTCCTCCCTCTCATTTGCAAGCTCCTCAATTTTATCAATTGATTAGTAGGTCTATCCAACTTTACACATATGTGAACCGTCAAATAAAACAATGAACTGATGGGAGAATAGGAATGGAAAGCTGAAAGTATAGAAATTAATAACCTATGTTTGTGAATGTGGGCTTCAACCATCAACTTAAGTTTTTGGTTGAGTTGGTGCCTCCGACATGGTACCGGAGCCAGGCGTGATAAGAAGGTCACGGGTTCTAATATCATCCATCCCTCCTTTCGAATGAAATATTTAGCGCTAGGTATGAGGGGAAGCCTCTATTGCGTCCACACTTCAAGCCCATTGGGCTCTCGGCCTCCGCAGTGAAATATTTAGCTCAAGTATGAGGAAGGCCTGTGTAGCATCCACACTTCATTGACTCTCGCGTGAGGGAGCGTGATAGAATATAAACGATTCTTGGGCCCAACCATCCGCTTAAGCTAACGTTGTGCTCATGCTTTATCGTGTAAATTCGTGATTGCAGGTGCTTTAATATACAAATTGAAAGCCAAGCTCCTCAAAAGAACAACAATCATGTCAAACAGCAAAAAAAACAGATTCCTGAGTTTTTCTTTGATGCTATTTGGTTCATCTAGAGGTCTAACAAAAAAAATCAATATGAAACAAGGGGGAGGATGGTATGGTATGATTTTCTCTTCCTTCATTTCTCAAGCTAAATAACCTTTTTTATCTGTTGCCAACTGTCTTAAGAGATTGTTGGTTAATGCAGGGAAGGGGTAAAGGTGTATTTTTCCGTGGTAGTAATGTAAATTTTCTACACAGTGGAAGGTTAGTGCTAGAAGAAAGCATTTCCTTATTTCATGGTAAAAACCAACCCCCATTCGTTGTTTTTCAATTGATGAACTCAACACCATGGTTTTGGATTGCGACTCTCATGTGTTTTCCGATGCATTCTCCAAATGGTATAAAGGTATTTGGGAGGGAAGACCTGTGATAGTAAGGTTACATGATCGTATCACAGCTTACGGTTGTGGTATAGAGTGCATTATACGTGAAACTGTCGCTGCCACACAGATGGGCTCTCATAATAATGTCCAGAAGCTCCTAGGATGCTGCCTTGAGACAGACTTCCCGGTTATGGTTTATGAATGGGTTGGAACTGAAACACTTGCAGATCGCATACTTGGCAATGGAAACCAACACAGACAACCATTAGAATGGAAGGCAAGGCTAAGAATTGCCTGGGAAATTTCCCATGCTATTGCTTATCTGCACACTGCTTTCGTAGGCCCATCATTCACAAGGACTTGAAACCTACTATAGTGTTTCTAGACCAAGACAATGCTGCCAAATTGTCTGATTTTAGTCTTTCTGTTTCTATTCGGAGGGTGAAGAGTATGTGCAATCTGATAAATTAATAGGATGTTTTTCTTATCTCGCACCAGAATACCGCATAGAAGGCAGGGTAGCAGGGAGTGCAGATGTGTACTCTTTTGGTGTGTTATTTCTTGTGCTCTTGGACGGGGAAAAGCTGCTGTGTTCTCTCCAACAGCTGAAGGCGATGACAAGATGTTGTTAGTTAACTGGGTAACAGAATGTCTTAAAGGCAAGTGTGTCAGTGAGATTGTAGACCCTTCGATCTTTTCAAACAAAGTGATGATTAGTGAGCTTCTCCAGCAGCAATTAAGAGCTTCAATACAACTTGCACTACAATGCACAGAAGAAGCAGAAAGTCGACCAACAATGGTGGATATTGCGACTGAACTCCACAACCTGCTTAGGTCCCTCGTAAACTACCCTCTAACACTGGCAGAACAGAGATCTCGGAAATTCAGTAAGCAGGATATCTGTCATTAGTAAACAACCAGGTGAAAGTAGTTTAGGCAACTTTATTTTACCTTTTCAAATTACAGATTTGATTTAGACTTAAGAGTATGCAAAAGTTCAATTGCCACATTGCTTTGAGCTGCTCTAGAAAATCAGAAAGGAAAGCAAACTCTTTGATGGTGATGATATATGTCAGTACTCAGTAACGAAAGCATTATGTTCTGTATTAATTGGAATGTAGCCCATTCTGAGATTATTTAATTTGTACCACTTAAAAAGTTACACACAATAGAAAGTCTTATTTTCATTTTCGCAAATATTTTCTGTAAAAGTGTGTCTATTGTTTATCTTACCAGAAAATTTCGATTGCCTTATGATAAGCTTTTAATTCCTTCTTTTCCGTTCTTGAAAGCCATTAATAAATTTAATGTATTCTATGGGTGGCTTGGTATGTGGTGGTCTAGTCATAACAAAGTTGTGAACTTGGAACACTGCAGTGAATGGCAAAATGGAGAGCAGTTTCCGTAGCTATCGTCTATTGTGTAAGTAGAGTAAGGACTACTTTTATTGTCAGTAGTGCTAGTTGCTTCAAAATGATAAATCAATTTCGATGCATTCAGTCTTTGACATGTTTTTTTTATATCATCAACACTAATCATGTAGTTGGTCTGATTTAGTCAGTACGTTATGGTGATGATGGAAAGAAATAAGATCAGGACTAAAGATTTTGCAGACCGCAACTTCTGTAAGGTACGACGTCCATTTCTGTAATATATTGAAGCGAATTGACTTATTGACGTTAAGTTTGTCATCTAAATGGAAAATATTGGTGCATCCATTTTTTGTGCATCCCCCATCACTGATTTTTCTTGCTTTGCTTGTCATCAGGTTTGTTTTCTAGAGGCCACACCGCCACACCACTTCAAGCAAGTCTTCAAAGTCAGGTAGGATTTTTTAAAAAAAATTCCTCTCTAAACCTGAATTGAAATCTTTCTTGGTATGCTTTTTATATCTGTTTTTTTTTTTTCAAAAAAAATTACAAGGATCACAACCCTTGTTTCGTACATAATCATTTATCAGTAAACATTGTTTACAAAAGTGCATTTTGTTTCTTCTATTAAAATTGGTACAGTACAGTTTTGTACATTCTTCTCAGAGTTGAGTAACCTCCTTCCTTCTAAAAGAGAGACATTCCTTTCTGCATTAAGTGCAGTGGAGGATACTATTGAGAGGGGAGAGGAAGATAAGAGAGAAGGAACACTACTAATTACTAAGAGACCATTTTTAAAGTGTGTGAGTGTGTATGTGTATAAATATAATAAAGGAGAAGATAAAAAGCATCTAATATCATACTTTAGAGTGCAATTTATTTATTTAAAAATAAAAACAAAAACAAGAAGGAAAAGACTTCTTAAAAAAGGACAAGGGGAAGATGGAGGGAGAAGGGGAGAGAAGGATAGAGCGAGAGGGGGAGGAACAAATTAAAAGGAGAGTTGAACTTGATAAAAGAACATAAATGTGAGTGAGGAGTAGAAAAGAAGAGAAGGTATGAAAGTGAGGTTGGAGAAAGCAACAAAGAGAAGTATGGATGGGTAGCTTGGCTTATGAAAACCTTCTAACATGTTCAAGCAAGCAGATTTTTCTTTTTTTTTTTTTTTTTTGAATTCGCAAAATCAAAAAAGATGAGCAAGAGAGAGATGGAGGAAAGGGGTTTAAGGAGGGGTAAATAGGAGGGGTTATTCTAAAGTTTGCAAACACATACAAGCCTTATGATAGGATCGATATTGAGAGATATGGAGAGAGGAAGGAGAAGGTGGCCTTAAAGATGGTTTATTTAAGGACCAAGGAGAGGGGGGGGAGGCAAGAGAATTGGGTGAATTATGCAACGGCAATAACTCATGAGCCTGTAAGACAGGTTAAAAATAGTTTTGAGTTTTGCCATATAGATTGGTTGATTGTTGTTGACGCGAACATAACTTTCATGAATATGGAAGAGTATAACTTGCTATGTTTTATTAATTTTTGTACCAAGAGAAATTTTGATTAGCAAGTGCTAAAGTAGTTCTGAAATAGTAATAATGATCGTAATAAACAAATAATATGGAATCTAGAAGAAAGGAAGAAACTTGTGGAGTTACTATCATAATTGATGATAACATTATGAGTGGTTGTTTTGATTGTTCAATTGCTTTTGTATCATTCTTGAATTGATGCCAGAGGAGCTAAAATGTACTGCTTACATGTGTTTTATGTAATGTTTAGTTGTTGATTGAAACAATGATCTCTCTCTCTCTCTTTTTCGTGCTCTTTTATCATGTAACATCGGATTGATATTGACCCCTGCTTTGTAAAGCAGAAATCATTATTAGAGAGAGCTTGACCCCTGATCAAATACTAAAATGACTTAATGAGCAATCCATGTTTGATCGCAGTTAGGTCATTGTTAAAGATATTCTTAGAGGAAAATTAAGTTGTTATTTTCCTTGATGTAAAAGATAAATTGTTATATTGTGCCATAAAAATTACCTTCTTCCACCAAATACTTAAGATTCTGAATATGCGTAATTTTTGTACCGTTGTTTTAAACTTCCTCTGTTTCATAATAGTTGGTACGTAGAAAGTGAGGAGCTTTTAAGAAAGCTTGAGAAAGAAAGTGGGGACTACCACTTTTGGATGAAAAGTTACTTGTTAAGGAAAAAGTATGGTTATATAAAATATTATATAAAGTTTAAGGGTAAAAAGTTAGCCATTATGGTATGTAGCAAGTAGTGTAAGTTTGTGACATTTCCGTTTTAGGAAAGTGTAGCAAATATTTTGAAACTATATGTTCTAACTTACACTCTAGAATTGTTACATTTACATTGGAGGTAAAAGTTATTGGTGTATTGGATAGAGTTTATTTGTAAAAGGATATATGAGACGAAGATGGTTCCACGGATAAAAATCAATAGGGCTCAAATAAAAAATTAGACCCGTGAGAATAGAACTTGGTATTTTTGCGACCTTTTAGTATATACTAAAAATATACTTCGGGAAAACTTTGGCTAAAATAAGTGGCTAAAAACTTTAGGGATGTCAATTTGGGTTATCGGGTGGAGTGCAGGTTGGCTTGAGTTGAGTCATATGTATTTATTTGGGTCGGATCGTACCGGATTAAACCTTTTCTCGGATCGAGTGTGGGTTGGGTCGGAGCCACTTAGGTCGGATCAAAGTTCGACCAACGTATACTCGGGTGCGTGTTGAGTATGGGTCGGACCATTTCGGCTCGGCTCAAATCGGTTTTGGGTAGACATAAGTCGGGTTCTAAATGGTTTTGTGCTGATCAAGTTGGATTAGGATGGACTTGGGTCGCCTCAGGTCGTGTTCGGTTGGACTTGAGTCAGCTCAAGTCGGATTCGGGTGGAGTACTTGGAATGGTCCATTATATGTTTGACTCTGTTCGTTTCTAGTCATTATCGATATCGATCGAAGTTCGGGTCGGTATACGGCTACTACACACATATCTGTGTGCGCCACAACGCGAGAAATACATAAATGAACAAGTTAATAAACTTGACCAATGTTAAATATAATCATATTCTCAAATATGCCCATAGATTTTATTAATAACAATTTTTTAATATCTTATATAGAAGTATTTATAAGAACATGAACTAAAGTTATGAGCAAAGCATATTTGATTGATAATGTCGGGTCGGTAATGGGCTCGGTTGACATGGGTCGGGTTACAATGGGGTGGGTCTAAATGGGTTTTCTCGGGTCTACTTGGGTTCAGGTTGACTTTAGGACGGATGCAGATTGGGTTCGGATTTAGTATTTGGGTCTAACAGATTAGGTTTGGATCGGTAACAAATTGGGTTGGGTTATGAATTATGATATGCTCGGGTATAAATTGGTTGGGTTGATTACGGATCGGGAATGGATCGATTGGGAAACCCGATTATATCGGATTGGAACGAGATGCAGATCGGATGGACCCGTGGGGCGGGTCCGCTTTTGGCACCCTTAAGTGCGCCACTATATCTCCGGATGAATATGCGCCTTATTATCTCGTACAATTTTAGAAATGTTGTTTCTCCAACCTCCCTTTTTATTTAGTGTACTTCTTATACAAAACATATTCTTCTTTGGGCTGTTTAGCTAAACTAGTGGTTTTAATAGTTGTTAGGCTTGTAGCGATGGTTGTAGTTGTTGGGGGTAGGCTATAATGTTCATTAGTAATTAGTTAGCGATTAACGTTTAAAGTAGTTGTTTAATTAGAAGTGTTTGACAAAAGTAGACATTGAAATTGCAAAAAACAATAAATGACATTTATTCAAATTTGAAATGAACTACAACAATTTCATTAGTTAAATTCAATATTTATTTTTACGATATTTTAACTAGTTAAAGAAATGTATAAATTTAATAATATTCAACTTTTAAAAAATTTATTTACCTATTTTTAACTAAAATGCTTGTGGAAGTTAGCTAGAGTATAAAATATTGTGAAGTACTCCCCGATTATCGAAAGTTCTTCTAGCTTTTGATCAATTTCTTTTCCACAAAGATATTCTAAATAAGAACAACAAAAGAAAAAGGAGGGAGAATTAGTTATATCTTCTCTTTAAAATAAATATTTAAATCACAACCACTGCTAGTATAAAGGAAAAACAATGAATTTCCATAAAAAACAATTAATAAACGAGAATAAGGAAAAAGAAATTAAAAACAGTGGTTAATGATTCTACCTTATGGTATACTTATTATAGTGTTTATTCGTTAGGCTAGCTACCTCGTAAATCTCAAACGTAAGCTTTGTATTAACGTTCTGGCCGTTACGCTAATCTACTACAACCACTACTACAACCACTACCTTAACGAACCCCCATAATTTTCTTAAGTGGTGTTTTAATTTGTCAGCCGCATTATCCATTACCTAAACCTTTAGTCTTAAATGGGGCCTTTGTTTTAGTTCATTTACGAAAACTTCCTTATTAAATTAACTATTTTCGTTAGAGCACTACGTGCGTGGATGTTAGGCCGGCCCAGGGGTTGTCGGAGGTGTAACGCCCGGGGCCTAATAAAGAAAGGGGTCCAGTTTTAGAAGAAATTTAGATAAAGGAAAGCAAGAACAATTGTAATTAATAAATACTAGTTTGTCCCGATGCTAGATGTGCGTTATTTCACCTAGAAGACTTGGGTTCAAATCCCTTAAGGTACAATGTTTCCTTTTTTAAATTTCTTCTTTAATTCATCTTCAAAATTCCTCTAAGAAAGTATGCTTTTATTTTTTAGTTAACTTCTTTTTACATTTATCTTTATTCATTTTGAAGATTCCTTTATTTCTTAAACATTAGCGTCAGTCTACTAGTATTGTGATTCAAACATATAAGACTTAATACTTTATTTTTAAACATCGTATTAATATGCTATGGATTAATAACTTTTAGTATCAAAGTTAATATTTACTTTACATAATATTTACTATACTTACTCTAAAAAATGAAATTATTATTAGTGGTAAAATCCTAGCTCCACCATTACCTATATGGCTATATATAAGAGGCCTTAAATTTCTATTTCATCCCAGGACCTATAAAATGTTCAATACTTCCAAAAAGGAGAGGATAAAAATGATAAGGTAAAAGACAATGGTGTATATTTGAGTTATATATATGAAGGATGAGATATTCACCGAGAAGAATCGGAGAACATATGTAACTCTTTTTACATGTTCTATATGCTAACCACACTTCAGTTTTGTGATTGTTAAAGTTATAGGTAAAAATTGCTAGGTGTATGAATTAAGTATACTTCTCCGTTTCTTTTTAGTTGCGACGTTTTTTTTTTATAAATGTCCGATGCAAAATTTGGGTAGGAGAGAGGTAGAGAGGAAATAAAAGAGAGGGCGCATGTGATTGGAGAGAGATAGAGATAAAGGAAAAACAAAAGTAGAAAGTGTTTACTGGTAATTAGAAATTTAACTTTTAGGAAAGTGTTGCAATTAAAAAAAAGAGAAGGAAGTAATTGAAATGAAAAAACATACTTCCTTTGTTCTTATTTTATTACTACCTATCCTTTGCCGTTCACATTAAAAGAAAGCGAAAAAGGAGATATGTTGGAAACAAGTGGTCTTCACTAACATGTGATAAATTAGATATGTAAAAGAAAAATATTATTAAATATGATTATGTACTGATTTAAAGTATATTAATATAAGAGGAAATTATAGTGATTATAAATGAAATAAGTATGAGGTACTCCGTTAAGGGGTGAATTTAGGAGTGAAAGCAAATATTTAGCTAAAAGTTAATAAACTACGATGTCATAAACAACTTGAAATAACAATATGTTTATTTCTACAAGCATTAGCCATTAACCATACTTACAAAATGATGTACTTATTTAAGATATGTTATTTACAAAAAAACATCAAGTTATGAAGTTTCTACACACAAACATAAACTAAAATTACATGTATGAATTATAATTACAATAATTATGCTAAACTAATAAGAGGAATGATAAATGTCTAACCGGTAGACATTTATCAAACATCTAACGGCCATGTGGCGGTTGAAGTGGGTGTAAGGGAATTTGTGGCGACACACATGTCATGTTTGTTATTTGTTCAAAAAATATTACTTTTGCAATTTTGAAACTTGTATATCTCAAAAATATTTTTTTTTTAAAATAAAAAATATACCAATATTCATATATTTTTATTCTCTATAAATAGACATCCATTTAGATACGGTTTTTTATTCGATATTGGAGTTTTCAAAAAATTCACGTGAAATGTACTTGATGTTTTCAAAATTCACGAGGTACCCTAAGTTTAAAACTAATACATGTGGTACCCTCGAATAGCCTTAATGACTAACGGCGTTAACCGCCGTTAGTCATTAACCCTAATTAACCTCTAATCCTAACCCTAAACCTTGACCCTAAACCTAAACCTAACCCTAACCCTAAACCCTAAACCCTAACCTAACCACCCCCACGCCCTCCCCTACTCCTCCACCGCCGTAGCTCGGCTAGTCGGCCCTCCCCCTCCCCTTGCCACCGTCGCTCCGGTCGATTTTCGTTGCTCCCTACCATTCTAGTTTCTTTGCCCTGATTTCCCCCACCTTGGATCTTGTTGCCCATAGCTTCGTTCTTTGCCAGATTTCCCCCCCTTGCATCTTCGTTCTTGCCCAGGATGGTGGCTCGCAAATTTAAAAAATCATCATTGAAATTAAACAATGTGCTACAAATTCTCGAAAAAAATCGTGATTCTAAAGAGAAAGCGTACAATAACGGTTCCTTGTAAGAAGACGGTGAGGATGGAATCGGCAGCGAGTCGTAATCGGCGGAAGGATGAAGTGAGGCGGTGGAAGGTCCAGGATGAAGAGATCCAAAATGGCTTTGAATTGACTTCGCTTGAGAGGAGAGAGAAAAGAAGGAGAAGTAGTAATGTTGGTGGTTTTAGAGAGGTAAGAAGAAGGATAGGTGAAGCAACGAGCATATTGAACCTTCCATTGCCATTGATTTTGCTCTAATCTTGTCCTCGCCATTATCGATTTCTCGGTTTCTCTCTCTACCATTTGTAGTTCCCGAGCTCCCGCCATTTTCTTGGTTTGGTCGTCGATTTTTAAATTTGATTTTGTTGCGAATGGGAATGAGGTTATTGGGATGTCTTGAGAAAGATGGTGGGGAGGGGTGGGGAAATCGAGGAGATGAGGGTGGGGACGGGGTGTCAACGGGGTAGGGGAAGGAGGGGTGGGGAGGGGGTGTCGACGGGGTGGGGGAGGGAGGGGTGTCGACGGGGTGGGAGAGGGGGAGTGGGGGAGGGAGGGGGTGGGGTGGGGAGGCTGCGGGGGTGGTGGGAGGGGCGGGGGGGGGAGGGGGTGGGGGGGGGTGGTGGTTAGGGTTAGGGTTAGGGGTTAGGGTTAGGGTTTAGGGTTAGGGTTAGGGTTTAGGGTTAGGATTAGAGGGTTAATTAGAGTTAAAAACAGAAAATTAGGGTTAATGACTAACGGCGGTTAACGTCGTTAGTCATTAAGGCTATTTGAGGTACCACATGTATTAGTTTTAAACTTAGAGAGTGCAGTGAATTTTGGAAAGCATTGAGGGTCGCGTGAATTTTTTGAAAAGCTCGGGGGATATCGGGTGAAAAAGCCGATTTAGATATAATTTCATCATATCTTTATTTTACCCTTCTCTAACTATTATTTAGATATGTAGAAAAAATAATGCAAATACTATTTGTGTATACACAAACACTATTTGTTTATACACAAACAACATTTTTTTTGGAGCCCCTCTCAGGAACCCCGTGGTAAGATGAATTTCCTATACTTACTTGAGGCGCACAAGATTTGAACGCGGCATTACCAGTGTGGGAGATAGGGCGCCATCTAATCGGGACACGAGGCAAACAACATATATTGTGTACACAAACAACATAGTGTTTGTGTATAAAAAAAATAGTGTTTGTATTATAATGATTAGAGCGGGGGTAAAATAAAAATGTGATGAAATTATATCAAAATAGATGTATCTTTGTAGAGAATAAAAATATATGAATAATGGTATATTTTTTTAATTTTTTTTTTAAAAAACATATTTTTTTGAGATATACGAGTTTTAAAATTGTAAAAGTAATATTTTTTGAATAACTAATATTATGACATATGTACTACCACCAAATTCCCTTACACCTACTTGTGTGCTGCCACATGACTGTTAAATGTTTCTAAATCTCTACCGGTTAGAGATTTATCGTGGCTCAAACTAATAGACCTTGAATTGACCAATTACTTTTTGTTACCTTGGAAGACCGTGTGTGATGGCACACAATTCAATAACTCATTACTTAAAATGACAAAAAATTGTCCTTGTGGTCCCAAGTCCCAACTCTTTTTTGGTTAATTAATTTAATTTCAATGTTTAAAAGCGGACTAATCCTTTTTGCTTAACTCATCTAATTTACTTGTTAACTTGTGTACTTAACTTTATCTTCTAGCCACCTTAATATTTCATCACTTCCTCTATTTTTCACTTTAGAAAATAGAGAAGAAGTATTAGATATCATACTATATAAAATATAAATACATAATCCCCACATTTGCACCGGTTTATTAACGGAGAAGTAATGAATGTGACAGAGTAGTAATGAAAGTTGCCCTACGAGTGTAATACAGACCAATCGTTCCTCTTTATTTAGAATTTTGGATAAGAAATTGTCAGGCGCATACCATTGACCTCTAAGTCAATTTTGCCGTGTTTGTGGACTTTTCATCTCCACATATTCCATTAATCAACTTATGGTCATTGGAACTCAGTTAGAATTTATAAACATAAATAATCGTAATTTTTAATTTGGATTATTTAAGAAAGTCCTCTAAAAGTTGGTATTATTCTTTTTTTTTTTTTTTTTTACAGCAAAGTTGGTATTATTCATGAATCATGAATGATTAATAATATGGATTATTTTAAGAAGATAGGTTAAAATATTATTCGTATCAATAATTTTCCGATCAATTATTGCAGTGATCTAAAGCTTCCTTTGAATAGTCAATAATGTCTGTGTGGGTGGGATCAAAATACAACATTTCGAAGAATAAGCTTTTCGAAGACAGGCGAGGCAGCTGCCTCTGAAAAGGTACTATTGTATCTAATGACTTCTATCATTTGTTAAGATTATTAATCTATCTTTACTATTTCAAGAATAAGCTTGATTTATGTCTCCAAAGCAGTATATTCAATCTGCTATGAGTGTGACGTTTGTTAAATACTCAGTTCAACAGGTTGCAATTGTCAGTTATATCGCCAAATTATTGCTTTTACTATGAATATTCCTGGTAACCTGCATATGAGTATATATATTACATACAGTGAGCTAATGAGATAATGTTATGCATTAAATTTGTGGGTCAGAAGGTGCTGGAGTTGCCACATAAAAGGCGAAGACTCTGAACTTTAGAGGGAGCTTCAAACATGGTAGGAACTCGCTTGAAAAAGAAATTAAAACAAGTATGGAAACGAAGCAGACTCAATTTACCGGTATGAAACTACTACTCCAACTCTAAATAAAATAATGTTGTCCTGATAATTCATTGCATTTTATCAATTCATTACTTAATAATCAATTGGAGAACATAAAGTCTGTTAAAATTCATTGGTTGATGCAGGTATGGAAGAAATACTTCATTTTTCGTGGAAGTAAAAAAAAATTATATAAGGAATGGAGCATGGGTACTTGAAGAAAGCATATAGCTGTTTCATGGTAAGGCGAATCCTATTCGCCATTTCTCAGCTGATGATCTCAACAACATGAATGTGGAACGACTGCCCTATTATAGACAGGGTTCCTACAACTTGCACCGCGGTTCTTGGGAGGGAATGTTGGTAGTTGTCAAGAAACCTCAAGTAGCTTATGATGATAAGAAAGGACATTTTTTGCGTGAAATAGTGGTTGCCACACAAATGGTTACTCATAATAATGCCCAAAAAATATTAGGATGTTGTCTTGAGACTTCTCCTCCTATTCTTGTTTACGAATGGGTGGGACATGATTGTGAAACTCTTGAGGATTGTATACTTGTTAGAGATGAGAATGGCCAAAAGAAACGAGAATTGGAGTGGAAGGACAGGCTAAGGATTGCGTGGGAAATTTCTCATGCGGTTGCCTATCTTCACACTGCTTTTCCAAGGCCCATCCTTCACAGGGACTTGGCACCTATTAATGTGTTGTTGGACCAGGACAACGTTGCCAGATTGTCCGACTTTACTCTTTCTATGTGGATACCCGAGGATAAAAATTTTTAGAAGACCAAGAGGTAGAAGGGTTTAAGGGCTATCTGTCACCTGAATTTTTTGGAGCGTGGGAATGTAGCAGAGGGTGTGGATGTATATGCATTTGGCGTAATATTTTACGTGCTCTTGACAGGAGAGAAGCCAACTTATCCTACGACTGGGTTCTTTTGGGAGTCTCCTGAAACTTGGATTCATTACGATTGGTTTGAAAGAAACGGCATACCAAACAAGCTTATCAGCATAATTGTAGATCCTTCATCAATTACTAGAAACGCAGTAACAGCCATTGAGGACCTCCAGGTGAGAGCATCTATAGAGCTCGTAAAAAGGTGCATCTCAAAAGAAGACTTCAGGCCAACAATGGTGGAGGTTGCAACTGAGCTCAAGAACATGATTAGATTGACTGAGGTAATGTCTTTTAAAACAAGCGTATTTTTTAACATCGTTAAACTTTAATTAAACGTAATTTATCAATTATGAGAGATTTTCATTTGTTGCTCAGACATATCTCTAGGGGTTCGTTCTCATCACCTTATATTTTCCATAACTAATCTAGACTTATTTAAATAGAACTTAATAAAAACTATATGAACGTATTTTGAACTTACTATTTAGTAAGGTGTTCGAACTTATTCGAACTATCCAAAAGATATTTGAATTTATGAGAACTTATTAGTCACTTCCTTCGTTCTTTTATAATTGCAACATTTTGACTTTTTTTCTGTCCACAATTCACACTTTGACCGTGTATAATAATCTATACACAAGAATAAACATAGTACATATGATATCTTATTTGTTTCGTCTCGATGTGTAGCTTTTTTAATATCTCATTTGCATAATTTTTACAAATACATAACTAAAGTTATTAATGTTTAAAATTGTTTATGTTGAGCCCATGAACAACCCACATGTGAGTGGAAGCATAGTCCCACAATTAATGAATTTGAAATTAAGGGGGAGTGTTGGGATGTGTAACCCACATTGAAGAAATCTATTAGTTGTGTCCACTTTATAAGGCTAAGGGCTACTCCCCTTATAGCCATACTAGCAATTTATGCACACGATACGTGCGTGAATTTAAAGTTTTGTCTTTAGTTTTTAAATCTAAAGGTTATAGGGTTCTCGTATATCACATCACCCCTTTCCTTTATATTAAGGAGTTATGCACGTGATAATATATTAAAAAGTTCATGATCAACACATACTTTTTCATGATCTTTAGGCTATAATTAAAAAAACAACGATTTCGTACATGACAATGTTCGGAGGGATTAAACGCAATATGTACGGAGCAATAAATTACTAATTTTTCGACTGTATTTCGACTTGAAATTATTTGATAGTTGTTAGATACCCAACAAAGTTGAACGAACTTGTTATAGGGACGATGGCAAATTATGAATGTATGTTACGTAAGAATTTAATTTTATTATAATTCGATTTTAAGTAAAATAATGGTGTTTGTGTTGTACTCCTCTTTTTTTTAGCTTTCTCACTTGGAATCTTGACACTATTTATGCTTAGAGAGAATCTTCTCAATTTTTCTCAATTTATAAGAAAAAATATAGTCATGTGGGGCGTCTTGATTCGCCTCAATTAGTGCTTTATTAATATTCAATCATTATAATTTTTACTAATATATAATGAAATATATTTAAGTTTAAAGACGTGCGTTAGGAGACGCGCACGGGAAAGTGAGAACGATAAAAAAGAGGAAGTATGGAGTAATATTTTTGAATTGTAGTTTCAAGGTTTTTTTTCCCTTCATATAACAATTTTTTCTCATTATTCAAAGATTTAGAATCAATGTTAAATAGAATATTTTTTGAAACTTGTATTGATTGACAATTATGTCAAATAGATACTTATGACTTATTGAATATGGTTGATTTTTTTTCTTTTAAATTTTTTCTTTATTAATAATTATATGATTTATTGTGTGAGTAAGAGTAGGAGGGTTATTTTATGTGGACACTATTTGCTCCCATTCCCTTATATAATAAGATATATGGTTTTAAGATGGAACCCCATTGGTCTTGTAAAGTGGATTTGCATTCCTCTTTGGCCGGACCGGAGCCGCTTAACGATTGTCTTAACAAGTGTTAAAATGCAAATGTTGTAATTAAAGAGAAAGGAGGAAGTATTAGAGATGAACTATTTAAAAAAAATGTGAGATAGATAACAAGGGAGTATTAAACATGAATAATGCAACAAGCAACTAAAGCCTCTTACTAAAAAAAGCTACTAATATAAGTTTATATACATGAACTTCCTTAAACAATTGGATGCCTTGGTATTTATATCTATTATATAAGTGAAGGGGGGAAGATGGAGTCCCCCTTATAAAAAGTTTGATATACCCTTAATGAATCTAAATTACCATATATATTAAATAATTTTTTTTTTCATACTTGCCATATATATTGAACAAGTTAGCAATGGAATTGAATTTGAAATTTCAATTAGATATTAAATTGATGAGAATGATTTCCTCTTCTTACATATGTGTGAAAAACTATGATCAAAATTATAAAGACAATATAACTTGATTGTCACAATCAGAAGAAAAAAATTAAAACTTGAATTTCATATTAAAAATTATACTGATAATATTTTAAAACCTAAATATTGATTATTATTCAGTAATCTCTATTATATAAATCAAACTCTTCCACTTTATTAATATTCAACAATTGAACCTGATATATAAATTCTTCCACTTTATTTAAGCACAAGCTTTCTTCTGCTTTTTATTTCCTTTTCTCAATACTATATTTAAATAATGATTACCAAATAACTAAAAAAACCAATGAAATATTGATTTAAAAAAATATATTAAAAAAATTTAAAAAAATATAAATGTCTGTTCGAATCAAATTTTTTGTAACACTGATGCTAATTGAGAAAAAAAAAACAGTAATATGACACGCACGCATAGCGTGCAAAATATGCTAGTATAATTTGATGATAGCTTAGTGACATGTGTAAGTACTTCGAATATGTCATCTTAAAAAAAATTAATAAAAAATTGTTCTTTGAAATCAATAAGATTCTTTAAAAAAAAAAGAAATAACTGAGTAGTTTCAGAATATTTTTATTTTAGTTTGGTGATTTTTATGTACTCAAATTCAATTTGGTATTTTATTAGTCCCTTAATACTAATTTCAGGGTCCTTTAGGTACTTAATTTTATTTTAATGCTGAGAACAGGAACTTAAATCACACAATAAATAGCAAATAATAAAAGAGAAAGATAAAAGTAGGTAACCAGATATAACTATATTGAATGATCAGTGTAATCAACCAAATGCAAGCCTTACTTTTGAGAGGTAATGATGTGTATGAAGAGTGTTAATTATATAGTATCCTATTTTTGTTTGGAAACTATGTGATTTAGGTGTTTTAATTGTAATAGAATTCTTTTGCCTATAGGTTTTAACCTTTCACTTGAAAAGATTTTTCCTATATTAGGTCTTAGTGTATTTCTTGTTTAAAGAGTTAGAGTAACAATAGGAGTTAATTAGCTTTGGCCGTGTGATTTGCTTAACTTAGGCGTGTGAGAGCTTAGTTTCTAAGTAATCTCTAGTTTGTTATTTATGTTTATCTTTTAGAGTTTCTTAGTTCTACTTGGTTTAGGATTCTTTGTACTATTTATATTTCAACCATGATAATGAATAAAAGTTAGTTGAGTTTTGATTAAAGTAATTCTAATGTGAATTATTATCATGGCGAGAAGGCATTGTTTTAGCTGTAAAGCACAAACTCTAGTCGATCTTTAACTTTGATAAGTTAAAGTTCTTCATATCCTTTATTGATACTCGTCCAACCTAGTTGAATAAGCAGCAAATTATTCGAGTTTCTCCTTAAATAATCTTAAAGATTCAATCTTTAATCCAAGAAACTTAAAGAAACACTTACAAACATCCAAGATTATTCAATAAAGCTAAACTATAAGCATATTAAGAGCCTAGAACGTGAATCTTGAACCAAGATCCACATCAGGTAAGGTATCTTCCATTCTAAGGAGCTGTCACCATTTTGCTAATAGTATTTTCCTCTCTACTATGTTTGGCTACTCCCTCTATACCTTTAAGTTTGCTCTATTGGCGAATGATTATATTATTAAGTTTTGGTTGGGTGGTGGAGTGGATTAGAGAGAAAGTTGGTGGGACTAAAAATAATGTATGTGAGAATACAGTTTTCGTATGGCACAAACAACAAACAAAAAAGAAAATTAGCTAGAGCAATCTTAAAAGACTAAAGGCTTATTTATTACAAAACTCTCCTTGCTAATTTGATCCTAACGGATCACCATAATGTAACTAACTCTCCTTTATGAGTTATGACATAATATTCCCTTCCATTTCACCCTAAAAAAAGTACTCATCAATTACTTCGGTAACCGTACTCATCCAGTGTGAAAATGCAAATGTTGCGGAATTAAAAAAGAACGAAAAGAAGTATTAGACATGAACTAATTTAAAAAAAAAAAATTGTGACATAGATGACAAGGGAGTATTGAACATGAATAATGCAACAAGCAACTGAAGCCTCTTACTAAAAAAAAGCAACTAAAGTTTACAAACATGAACTTGCTTAAACAATTTGATGCCCGTGGTATTATATAATTTGATGATAGCATAGTGACATATGTAATTATTTAGAATATGTCATCTAAAAAAAAATTGTTCTTTGAAATCAATAAGATTCTTTTCAAAAAAAAAATAACTGAGTGGAATCTGAATATTTTTATTTCAGTTTGGTGATTTTCAGGTACTTAAATATACTTCGTTATTTTATAAGTCCCTTAATACTAATTTCGGGGTTCTTTAGGTACTTAGTTTTATCATAATGCAAAGAACAGGAACTTAAATCACACAATTAGTAGCAAATAATAAAAGAGAAAAATAAAAGTAGGTAATAAAAGAGAAAAAATAAAAGTAGGTAACCAGATGTATTAAATGATCAGTGTAACCTAACAAATGCAAGCCTTACTTTTGAGAGGTAAGATCTCTCGCATTTTAAGCAGCTCTCACCACTTCTCTAATGATATTTTCCTCTCTACTCTTTTAGCTACTCCCTCTAATTCTCTATACCTTTAAGATTGCTCTGCTGGCGAATGATTAAATTAATAAGTTTTGGTTGGGCTGGGACTAAAAATGGTGCATGTGAGAATAAAGTGTTCTTATGGCACAAACGACAAACAAAAAAAAGATGGGCAATCGTAGAAGACTGAAGGAGTATTTATTACAAAACTCTGACACCGTCTTCTTTCTGACATACAATATTTACCACCATAACCAACTACCTCATCAATTGCTAAGTACTCGTAGCCACCATCGCTGAAGCTTGTTGAAATTATGAAAACTAAGGTAGAAGTAGATAGAAGTTTACTTAATATTTGATTGCATTAAATTGAAATGGTTAACAGAAGTACAACAAAGCCTATTTAAATAGCAAAAACTACTTAACAAATAATACTAAAAATTGGGAAGCATAATCCCGCTTCTTACGAAAATGCAAGGGACCAGTAACCCACTAACAAGTAAGAACCACTTATTTTATTAGCATCCTAAGTTATGCTAACTATCATATGCTAAAGCATAGTAACTATATGAATTACTTAATTATCCAACATACCCACTTAATTTAAAGTTAGTAAAACTATTTTGTGAAGTATTTCCCTTCATGTGTGATACACTTCTCATCACCAAACATTCGTTGATGCACTTCTCACCAACATCGTTGATGCACTTTTCACCAACTATCTATTTTCGGATTACTTCTCTCCATAAACTCTATTTAACGTAGTATTGCAAACACTACTACAACTTTGGAAGCCGTACTCTACGTTGAATACGACTTCCACCATTTTCGATTGCCAATTATCTCGATTTGCTTGTGAAGATTGTCCCTTCACCTCAAATGATCGACTTGTCTCCTTTTTTTTATAATAACCAAAGTTCATATTTTCATGGGCTGAAAGGGAACCCATCTACACATCTAAGTAGAACCATTACTTGCCATGGTTAAACACATAAAACACTCATAAATTTTCTCCCTTTTTTAAAAAAAAAAAAATATTTTTTTTGGAGCACTCTTTCTCTCCCTTTTTTTCCTTCTTCCTCCTCTTCATTTCTCTCTACTTTTGGATCTAACCCGATACTCTTGATACCAAGGTTGAAATTATGAAACTAATGTATAAGTAAAGAGAAGTTTACCGAATACTCGATTGCATTATTAAATTGAAATGGTTAATGAAGTACAATAAAGCCTACTTAAAATCTTAAATAGCAAAAACTACTTAACAAATAATACTAAAAATTGGGAAGCATAATCCCACTTCCTACGAATATGCAAGGGACCAAGTAACCCACTAACAACCACTTACTTTATTAGCATCCTAAGTTATGCTAACTATCAATTGTTAAATACTAGTAACTAACTTTGAATTACTTAATTATCCAACAAAGCTTTCTTTCTTTTCCTGGCATAAGTGTAGAGCAGATCAGAAGGGCCTAATCTATTCTTTGCAGCTTTCCAAGATCTCTTAGTCTCACTTTGGCTATAAAGTAAGAAAAACTATAATGGAAATGGACAGTATGAATTATAACTTTGTACCCGAAAAACAAACGACCCTCTAAACTCTCTATATAGCGTTTGATAATTTCATGGATTGTTGCAGGGAGAGTGCATATACAGGATTTTCCAGGGAAGTGAAGAAAATTTTATAGAGAATGAAGCCATTGTACTTAAAGAAAGCATTTCGCTTTTGGTGATAGAGTAAACCCTGTCCGCTACTTCTCAGTTGATGAGCTCAACAATATGAATGTGGAGATTCATAACTATCATAGTTGGCACCATGGTTCTTGGGAAGGGAGAGCTATCTTGGTAAAACTGCCAGAAAGCGTATATTGGTATAATGGCGCATCTTCTAATAAGATCCGATCGAGGCTTTCACGTGAGATCCTGGTTGCTGCAAAGATGAATTTCCATGTTAATGTCTACAAACTACTAGGATGTTGCCTTGAGACCAAATTTCCAGTTCTTGTTTATGAGTGGATGCAAACTCTTGAAGATCGTATATTAGACAGAGATGAGAATAAACACAAGCTACCTCTATTAGAGTGGAAGGATAGGCTACGGATTGCGTGGGAGATATCTCATTGCTTTTCTTGTCTTCACACAGCTTTTCATAGGCCCTATCATCATTAATTGGGAACATCGTCATGTTTTCTTGGACCAAGACAACACTCCTAAATTGTCTATTAGTGTTTCCATTACAGAGGATGAAGAAAATGGCAGAATGGAAAGTGACAAGGTTCTGAAGTCATTTGGCGTGTGTATTCTTGTTCTCTTGACGGGGAAAACTTCTGAATTTTCATCTAGTGGCGATGGAGAAAGTACAAAATTGATTGATCTGATTAATTGGGTAACCAAAGAAACCACAAAGGACCACATTAGTGAGATTTTAGATCCTGTAATTACTAGAATAGGAGTGACAAAAATTGAAGACCACCAGATGAGTGCATCTCTAGAGTTTGCACTCTTGTGCACCACACCAGAAGTTTACCTGAGACCAACAATGCTGGAGATTGCAACTAAGCTTAAGAACATGATTGAATACCCTGAATCGATCCTAACCACCAGCATTTTTCAGGTATGGCTTTCAAGACAATTGCATTGTTACCCTCATCTGACTTTAGACGTAATTTACGAAATCAAGCACTCTTTTTGTGGTTGATATATATCCCTTGAGATGATGATTCATGGATTTTTCTGAATCATGAAGCTTCAAGTGTATTACTTTACCCAGGTTAGTATGTGCAAACACACAGGGCCGTTTTTTAGATTCTTGTGGCCCTGTTCTCGATAACAAAACGAGCCTCTATTATAAGCATGTAGCAGGATCCAATTTTCTAATCTGTGTACTGCAACTAATTAACACTACTACAATTTTGGGTAAAGATAACATATCTATCTTAACGGTTAATTTAAGAAGTGTTATCTTTGATCTAAATTCACATTTTATTAAGAAAAGTGTTATCTTAAGTTGGCCAAATGGTCAACATAGAAAACTAGACTTAACTCTATAACGCTTCTTTCATTATCTCTCTAAATAGTTGTTAGCTTACCTCTATCTGCTTCTCCTTGCTTAGCTTTCTTTTTTTTTTAATCTATGCATGCTCTGGACATATATTGAAGCATTTCAACGAAGTGTCATCTTTTCTCCTTGCTTTTTTTTTTTTTTTTAATCTATGCATGCTCTAGAAATATATTAAAGCATTTCACCTGAGAAATCAAGTTCAAGGTGAAGACTTCCTTTCAAAAAAAGTTCAAGGTGAAGACTTAATCAAATGGTGTTTTCAACCGCCAAAAGAGATAAGGTTAAGATATAATCAGTACATGGCTTTAAATTCTTGGCGCGCGTTGAACTAACCGAATGCAGTGGCGGATTCCGCAGCAGCGGCAGCAGCGGGCAGCGGCGTGAGGGCGAGGTTGAAGTATGGGACCGGGCGGCCTCTCGCGTCGGAACTTGGCAGAGCTTTCTTGGCGGTAGAACCTCGGCGGTCGGCGAAGAACTCCGGCAGGAACCACTTTAACCAGGGCTGTTTGTTTGGTGAATGAAAACGGAGAAAGTGAACAGAGAGGACAGAGGATGAGAAAGTTAGTGATGAGTCACGCTTTCTCCTCTGATATCTTGGACTTTCTGTTTCCTTTTTATTAAAAATTATTAAATTTTGTAGGTAAGGTGTTCAAAAGACAAAGAATAAACATGAAGCCTTTACCTTTCCTTTCGTTAAAAACACTACGCCGACACACTCTATGGGACTCATGTCTGCAGCCTCATGCTTCCTGTCAGCCTGTCAATCCACAACGGTCAATACTTAGAAATTTAGAATTTTTTTTTCTCATTTTTTTTTTTTGCTTCGGGGATCGCTAGCACTCCAACGACTCCATCTAAATCCCCACCCATTGTTAGAAAATGCGCGATTCTGAACCTTTAAAGTAGGTATCATTAATAGAAGAGAGAAAGAAAAGGAGCATTCCTCGGAATCGAGATATTTCTGTGGCTTTTCAACCTCGCATATTGTCCCTCTAAATGCCCCACACAGGGACCTTGGCTCATTACGTTAGTATCCGCCCCGCAAACACATTATCATTCTACATGATAAAATGGCTTGAGGATAGTGTCATCATTTGCTTTTCAAGATGTCTCAGTCCAAATATGTGTTCCTTCTTATACATACGTCCTTCCGTACCTTGATAGATCTCTCTAACCTGCTGCTTGCATGGATTAATTCCAAGACCCATGATTTGAATCATCTATATCTTTTTACATGTGAAATGATAAATCATGAATTAAATTAACTTAAACAGAAAATCTACATTTACGATACGACTACAATACTAAGATCCATGAGATAAAATATAGAAAATTTTGACTTAAAAAAAAGGCAATGAAAATACCTATTATAAAGAAAAGGGAGGAAATTATTTTAATTCATTGTGCAGTAGTCCTTCTTCCCAAACATCACATTCCACACTCCATGGTGTATGCGCATATATTATTTTCAAATAGTGATATGGTATTATTTTAATCAAAACTCCATATTAGCGCCTTCCTGATAGTATTTTAATATTTTATACGTGCACACTTTACATTTTGCTCATTTATGCACAAATGCTACAAAGTTAAAACGCGCTGAGCACATATTTAAAGTAGAATGCACACTTGTAAGGATGACACAAAGAGGGTGGGTATGGTGACTATAAAGTAAATTATAGAAAATAATAATAAGAATAACTGAGTTACTGAAATAGCAACGCGGTGACGGTATGATGACTAACAGAGAGTTTATCAATCTTACGATTGCTGTAGGAGGAAGAATGATACAAGATTTTCCTGAGGAAGAAGAAAATGTGAAAAGATCCAGAACAAGAATGAAAGAAAGCATATCCTATCTTTGGCGTGGAGTGGGACGCGGTCCGCTACTTCAGTTGATGAGCTTAACAATATGAAGGTGGAGCCATTGCCCAACAAGATGGTGTCAGAGTTGGATAGAAGAGGTGATGTAGTTTGTAACTCAACTGGTAC
>CANSZD010003824.1:0-187500 GCA_947648045.1 Beta corolliflora
ATCATAGTCATGGTAGAATACTAGAATTCATGAGGTTGTTTTTTCTTAGTCTTAGGAATCTCTTATCTTCCTTAAACCTCATTCCTCCCTTTCTCCCCAAACACATTATTTTTCCAAATTTGGAGGTGTTTTTAATAGAAGTGTAAAGCATATCCATCGAGTTTGAATTTGTTTCAATGTGATTGTATGTATGTAGTTACACAAACTCTATTGTAATTTGTAATCATAATTGTAGGTATGCTAGTATTCGGTACAATTTTCAGATAAGGATTTCATTTGAAATTCTAGAATTGGGTAAATCTTGTGTTTGCATCAGTCGAACTCTTACATCTTCTTAAGGTCACAAAAATTAAAGAATTGGAAATGACACACTAAGACATGATCATTTGTAATTACCAGCTCACACGGTGCCCCTTGATAAAAAAAAGGAGCACGAGTTGAGCAACCGGCTTAATGAGTCGAACGAGTAACGAGCACGAGTCGAGCAAAGTTAAATGGTTTTCAAGTCGAGTCTAGTAGAGCTTTTTCTCGCGATCGACTTACTCAATTAGCACCACTAAATGTAAGGGGTAATTATATTATTTTATCAAATTATGCTTATTTTATATAAGTTTATACATATTCTATATCAGTTTATTCATATGATATATTATTTTGTATATATTTGTTATCAATTAATGGATATTTGATATCAATTTATGGATATTTTATATCAGTTTATGCATTTTGTATCAGCTTATTCATGTTGATATCCTTATATGCGTATTTGATATCGGTTTATGCATGTGATATTATTTTATGCATATTTCGCTAGTGAAAAAAACCTCATATGCTTTGGTTTTTAAGGTCACAAATGTTCCGTATTTGACATGACATACCTCACGAAGTATTTGGGTATCATATTAATTAAGTCAATTAAAAATGTAATTATCCATAATGATCTATACTAATATATTAAAAGGCGTTCTTAAATAAGGAATTGTGTCACGTGGTGCTCTGTCTTACAGTGACTTCAGACTTATATACTAAAGTCATAACCATTAAATCAAGTAATATTTGGTATTATAATATTAAAGTAAAATATTAATAAATATAAATAAAAATTATAATTATCTGGAGACTAAAAACTAGTTTTTAAATTAAAAGACGCAGTCCATGATCATTTATGAACCACTAAATTTAGATGGTCTTTGTCCAAAGGAGACGTGATTGAGTAAATTTTGCCCACTTATAATGTGATGGATGCTTCTTGCCCACCTCAATTAAGTGTGAAGTGTGAAGTCTAAATGTGTGAATTGTGATGGATGTCCCTCTGATCTCTAATTGCATCTCTGATTCTCTGCCCCTCTAATCTTCGCTCGATCGGCTCCATATTAAATTTTCTGTCGTTTACACTCTCCTCACGTTAAGACTAGTCAATTAGTCGTCATCGTTAATGTAATGGTACGGTGGAACTATATTAATTAGTCCTCATCTATGTATTCTTCTATCTAACTACTCCGAGACGTTCGTTAGCTTTTGCCTTATCAATAAAAAAGAAATTCAAGTTGAAAATAAGATTAATTTGTTGATGAAGATGGAGATTCAAAAGGGAATAAGAGAAGCTGCGACCATTGATGAACTTATCGCTACCGCTATGTGCGCACTTGGGTTGGTGATGAAATGACGATCCTCGTTTTGGTAGATGTTACTACTCGTGCACTTTGCCCCGCCCACACTATTTGCTCCCGAGCCTATTTATCTTAATGGCCTTCAACAGATTCGTAATCTCTCTCTCCTCCTATCTTTCTATCTAGTTCATTTTCTTATCTTTTTCGTCCTTTTTGTGTGTACAATTTCCTCTTTATCAAGTTTAAGTATTTTAAGTTGTTCTTTTTGGAATATACAATATTTGAACAAGAACGTATCTTGACAACTTTTAGGAAATATTTAGGACGGATTTCAGTATGATTTATTTTTATTTAGATAAGTTGTCTTATTAAAATAAGGAAAATGATATATGTAGCCCTTAGGGAAATGATAATTTGTCTTAGGCTACATATAAGAAGCTAAAAATGGAAATATTAAGCAATAAATAAGCATTAACTATATCGATTGACGTGTGATTGTGTCATTAATTCCTCAAATAATACTATTGCAGGAAATGTATTTAATGCTTATATGTAGCCCCAAAGCTACATATCATTTCCCTTAAAATAAAAGACCTTTATTAACTTCATTTTTTAATTTATTTCGCCTCTATCGAGAAATGCAGATATCCATTTAAATTGGTAGCATTTTCGTGTGTTTTAAACTTTTATTGGTTGTAGGGTGTGTTGAACAACTCTTTTCAAGTATTGATAAGAAGTGTGACAAAGTCAACATTTAAAGAAGTAGAAATAATAAGTTTCTAGATTTTTGTTGTTAATTTCAAAAAATAACATGACTAATATTATTATGACTAATTTAAATTTTGAGTTCACAAGACTAATATCACACTTTTTTGTTAAGCTTTATACATTTGCTTCATTAGACTCAAAGTCCATTTACATTGATCATACTTTTTCATTAATATATGAAGAAGAATATATCATATAACATCACCAACCATAAGAATTACTCTAAGCTACACTTTTGTAATTTGGTAAAGAGCTCATCCTTCTAGGAAAGGACTCAACAAATAATTGATTCGAAATTTGAACTCTTTAGATCCAATATTCATTTAATCCTCCTCTTGAAAAAGTGAGATTTTAAAGAAGTTGGTAACCATGATTTATACTACCTATGTTTCTTTCTAATCTACACAATTTGGTTTTCACGCTTGCCAAGATAGAGTATTGACTATTAATATCTTTAACTAAGAACAAGTAAAAATTATAGAAAATATTGGAAACTTTATGTTGAGACGAAGTTAACAAGATTCTGGATGAGTATGTTTTTTTTACTTAATTAGGAAGAAATCACAACCGATAGTCAAAGTGAAGTATGTAAATAGTGGTAAAAGTACGAAGTAAGTAGATTAATAAGAAACGAAGATATTACTATATACACTAACACAAATTCTTAGGTGTAAGTTTGTTAAACCATAATTTATGGTGTAACAAACCCACAAACTACAACATCTTTTGTAAAAAGAACTCAAATAACATGAAATGAATGGCATAATGAGCGAGATTCATGTCATTATTTGTATAATCCATGTCATTCTTGTTGGAGTCTATGTCATTATGCATGTTAGTTATGGTGCAACATGTTATACCCAAGACACACTCATATATAAATACTTGGTGACAATTGGGAACCAAGCGTTGTACGTTGTATCAAGTTTAAAGTTTCTAATGCAAGTAATTTTGAACTGTAGGTTGGAATTTTTAAGATGGTGATACTTCCACTGTTGGGGCAACTTGCTTCGATGAGTATGGACGAAAGTTGTTGCTCCTTATTACTCTATCCACCGCTATATTTCCGTTCGGTATGTTGTCTCTCTTAGCTTTCTCTCTCCCTTGACCACCGGAATCTAGGGGAGGT
This sequence comes from Beta corolliflora, assembly GCA_947648045.1. Classification (NCBI taxonomy): domain Eukaryota; kingdom Viridiplantae; phylum Streptophyta; class Magnoliopsida; order Caryophyllales; family Amaranthaceae; genus Beta; species Beta corolliflora. The sequence goes on from CANSZD010003824.1 coordinate 3,508, forward strand.
TTAATTATTATGGGATGCCCTCTACAAGGCCCCCACCTAAAGCCCCATTACTACCATACACCAAGCCTCCCTTGAATTTGAAACAAATACTTGGGGTAGGAATTGAACCCTAAACTTCACTAGGGAAGATGGTAAAGCTCACCACTGAGTCAACCCCAATTCCAATAAGGTTTGCTATTACATGTTTTATATTTTTCTTAATATTGTCCTAAATACATATAACTATAAATCTCTCGATTCCCCCCCCGCTTTCTTTTCCTTTCCTTGTGAAACCCACCACCAGACTAAATCCACTCACATCAAATTACCACCACCAATCCCATCCCATAAAGATCTCTCTCCCTCAACTCCTCTTTCTCTTACCTTGACTCTCCCACTCCACCTACAATTTCACTCTCCTTGCCAAAACTACCACCACCACCGCACTTTCTGCCCTCAATGGACGACCACCTCTTTCTCTATTCTTGACGGAACAACGCCACCACAAAGACGTTGAATTGTCCGAACCAAGTCACCTCTACCTATTTAAGATGCCTTGTGCAATAAAGAGATAATTCAGCCCATCATTAATAGTTTAAATTCTTTTAAACAAAAAAACAAAAGAAAAACTTGAAAAAATATAATAATTGAAACTTTTCAGGTTTTTTATTATGAAATTACAAATTAATCATATACTAACAATATACAGAAAAAATGATTAAAGTGTTACTAAAGTGTTCTTTGGCAAAATTATAAAGTAAGTTAATTAGTTTACAAAGGACCAATCCAACCAAAACTTTAAGCTTATGGTTGATGTCAAAACTTGGATGGAGCGAGTTCCACGATAACTTATTGTGACCGAAAATCATATGATACGAGTTAGTTTTTCATTTATGTTAAGAGTACACCTCCTCCTATTGATTGTTAGTTGTCTAGTTAGTTTTGTATCTAACTAGTCTCGCTAAGGGTTGTTAGAGCTAGTTATTTATTTCTTTGTATATAAGCTTAGCTCTTTTACTTCTTATGTAATTCATTCATTACATCTTCTCATGTCTACAAGATGTCTCTCTTTCTCTCTCTAGAATTTACCTAAATCAATACAATTCTTCTTCCTCAGTTTTCCAATCTTCAAAGCTAGTTCACAAATTGTTTCATGGTATCAGAGCTCAAGCAATCAATCCTGCATCAAGATTATTCTTCCGCAAAATTCATTCAATCTGATTATCTCTGGATTTCTTTTATGAGGTCGTTTTTTTTTAATCTCATATTCTGCTGGCAATTTTTCTGCTGAATTTCTCATTGAAATTCGTCTGTAAGTTTTCTGAATCATTTCAATCATTCGTAGATTCATATCGGTTCATGAATTAGATTGAATGCATTGCTTCAATTTGCAATTTGTGCTTCGATTTGCTTCAATTTGAATTTCGGTCTCTCTGTTCAAATTGAATCTCAATCCATCTTCGTTGTTCAAGTAACATCTCGTTACTAATATTATGAGGTTTCTTAGCTTGAATCATTCATATTCTAAAATTTCTTAGCTCCAATTCTTGATTCATCTGGAGTTTGTTAAAGATTGAATCACTCCTGCGCAAATCGTTATTTTCGAGCTAGACTCTTAGAAATCGATGTTTTACGATTGATTGTTGTTTGTTGATAGGAATACTTCTTAATTCCTTCTTCTTCAAGATTCATTATTTCCTGATTTCATTCCTAAATTTCTCTACACAAAAACTCTTCAAAATGCCTGAAACTACAAATGAAAACAACAATGTGATTAGAAATAACATTGATCCAGCACAAGATCCTTCATCACCAAATTATATTCATCCTAGTGATTCTCAGTACAAATTAGTACCTAATCAGTTCAATGGATGTGGTTACAATGACAAGAAACATTCTATTATCATAGGTTTGTCTACTAAGAATAAGTTAGGGTTCATAGATGGAACCATAACTAAACATGGAAATGATTCACCACTATTTAAGGCCTGGAGTAGGTGTAACAATACCTTGATATCCTGCTTTATACAAGTGCTTGATGTAACTATAGTCAGAAGCATTTTATACTTTGATTCTGCACAAGAGATTTGGCAAAATTTGGAGGAACGTTTTGGCCAAACCTCAGGCACACAAATCTACAGCATCTAATAGCAGATTGCTGATCTTGAACAAGGCACAGATAGCTTGTCCAACTTCTATACTCAGCTCAAAATGTTATGGGATGAGCTTGATGCTCATAATCCCTTGCCAATATGTACATGTAATAACTGTACATGTGATGTAACAAGGAAGCTTCTAAAGATGCAAGAAGATCAGAGGTTGACACTATTTCTAATGAAACTCAAAGAAGATTTCAGACAAGTTCGAGGTACTATACTCATGCAACAACCACTTCCTACACTTTCTCATGCCTACAAGCTATTAATGCAAGAAGAACGCCATAAAGAGGTTTATGCTGATGTTCATAATCATGATGAGTCCATGGCATTCGTTGCTAATAACAACAACAAGAAGAGATTCTATGAGCAACCTAGTGACTCTAATAGAAACTACTCAAGTTTCAATAGAATAAATTATGGTTTCTGGATATCATGGTGGTTACGGTGGATATAATGGTGGTTACGGTGATAGATACAATCGGTCCGAGAAGTTTCTATCAAGGCAAGAGGCCTCACTGTACTCACTGCAACAGAGCAGGTCACACAGTTGACAAATGTTATAAACTCCATGGATTTCCACCAAAGGATGGTTGGAAAAACAAGAAAGTAGCAGTTGTGCATCTTGATGAAGAAACTCCATCCAATGACTCTCACGATCTTAATTCACCCATCACGGTTGCTCAATATAATCGGATAATGGCACTAATTGGGAGACAAAAATCGATGAACCAGGTTTCCTCGACAATCATCTCGCTTCTCTTAGCGGTACATTTTACTTCCTATCTCTCGATAATACAACTTGGATCATTGACGGTGGTGCTACGTACCACATGTGTCATGATCTAAGCTTGTTCAGCGATGTTGTTGACATTACATCTCAACATAGTACAATTACTATACCTGATGGTAATGCTTTACAAGTTCAACATAAAGGCACAATTCACTTAGGATCACACATCAAACTAAATAATGTGCTTCATGTTCCACACTTTAAATTCAATCTAATCTCAGTTCCAATGCTTTGCAAGGACATGAATTGTTCCATTTCTTTCACTAATTATGCCTGCCATCTTCAGGTCCCTTCACTAAAGCCACTGCTTCTTGGTAATTTCAAGAATGGATTATATTGCTTGGATGGATCACACTTGCTTACTTCTGTCAGCAATGTTTTTGTTGATCCTAGCAATCTTTTCGTTTAGTCCTTCATCATCCATTTCCACTTGTGTTTTCTGCAATTGAACAAGCCAAGTTGTGGCACTTAAGACTAGGGCATCTTCCCTTTGTACATATCAATAAAGTTTGTCCTTATGTGACTGTGCATGATTACCTCAATGAATGTATGTGTCAGGTTTGTCACTATGCTAGACAAACAAGATTACCCTTCCCTCATAGCTCTATTAAAACTTCTAAAGCTTTTCAGCTTATTCACTTAGACATATGGGATCCTTATAAGACTTCCACATATAATGGTTGTAATATTTTCCTCACTATAGTGGATGATTTCACTAGACTTACTTGGGTTTTTCTTATGAAACATAAGTACGATATTGTGCAAGTATTATCGATTTATTTGCCTATATTAATACACATTTTCATACGTCTATCATGAATGTGAGGTCGATAATGCAAAGGAAATCTATGAGGGTCCATGAAGAAATTTATAGTAGAACATGGTGTTTTACATCAGACAAGCTGTGCTGAAACTCCACAACAGAATGGAGTAGTTGAGAGGAAGCATCGCCATTTACTTGAGACTGCTAAGGCCCTTTTCCTTCAGTCTAAAGTCCCTGCAAGATATTGGGGAGAATGCATCTTATGTGCAGTATATCTAATCAATAGAATGCCCCTCCAAAGTCTGCATTTCCTCAGCCCATTTGAGAAGCTTTTTGGCTTCAAACATGATGTTTCTCATCTGAAGGTGTTTGGTTGTCTTTACTTCACATCTACACTCAAACAGGGCATATCTAAATTTGATCCTAGGTCTGATCCATGTGTTTTCATGGGGTATTCAATTACTCAAAAAGGTTACGAGTCTTGAACTTGAAAACCAATAAGATTACAGTTTCTAGAGATGTAATCATTTATGAAAAACATCTTCCATTTCACTCTTCTTCTTCTACTTCCACTTTACATACCAATCCTATTTTTCTCCCTCTCTCTACACCTACAAATTATTTCTATGATACTGAAGATCCTGACATTTTTCATACTACAACCAACCATACACAACCACATCATTCACCTTCTACATCTACTCTACCTTCTAATACTATTTCATCCTCCGATTCTATTTCTTCACCTCCTTCTCATCCTAGTCCTACTATACCGATTTTGTCTCTAATCCTAGCTCCACTTTACATGACCTTTCTTCCACTCTTCCTCCCCCACTTGTTCTCGGAAGGACTAGCAAGCCTACTATTCCTAACAAATAATTTCGGGACTTTGTTTGTTCGGTACATCTAGCTTCGCATCCTTAAACCATTGGTGTAATCTGGTACAATATGCTTCTCTTCCATCTTCTCATCATGCTCTTTTGTCTCACATATCTCAATATGTTGAACCTAATTCTTATACTCAAGCTGCACAAGATTCTAAGCTGGGTTGTTGCAATGAACAAAGAGCCGCAAGCTCTAGAAGCAAACAAAACACGGGAACTTATTACTCTTCCCAAGGTAAAAAGCCCATTGGTTATAAATGGGTTTACAAGGTCAAGCTCAAGTCGGATGGCACTTTGGAAAGGTTTAAGGCCGGATTAGTAGCCAAAGGTTACAACCAAAAAGAGGGGATTATTTACCAAGAAACTTATTCACCGAGTCATTAAAATGGCTATTGTGAGGTGTATTCTCACCTTGGCAAGCATCTAAGGGTTGGGACATCTTCCAATTGGATGTCAACAACGCTTTCTTACATGGAGATTTAATAGAAGAAGTGTACATCGAGTCCCGGGAAGGAATTCCTAATCCAAATCAGCACGTTTGCTTATTAAAAAAGTCTCTTTATGGACTTAAACAAGCTTCTAGGCAATGGTTTGCCAAGCTTGTTCAAGAGCTTTTGTTACAAGGATTTGTACAATCCAAGAATGATTATAGCCTATTCATTAAACAACAAGATCATCACATAACACTTGCGGCGGTGTATGTTGATGACATTATATTAACAGGCAATGATATCTCAGTATCAACAATCTCAAACTTCATCTTCATCAAACTTTCGGTATCAAGGATCTAGGGAAAATGCATTATTTCCTAGGTATTGAGATTGCTTATCTTCCCTACGGCATTTGTATGACACAGAAAAAGTTCACTTGTGAACTATTGGCTTGCTCTAAGCTTACTGACACAAGAGCAGCATTGACTCCTTTGCTTCTCAACCTCAATCTACAAGCAAATGAAGGTGCTATATATGGTGATCCTGAGTATTATAGGAAGCTAGTGGGGAAGTTAAATTTTTTAACTCACACTAGACTCGACCTAGCATTTCTTGTGCAACACTTAAGTCAGTTTCTTCACTCACCAAGAGAACCACATGTTCAAGCTTTACACCACACCCTCAGATATGTCCAAGGTACATCAGGACAAGGTATTCTCTTAAATGGGTCTCCTGAGCAAGTTTTGCAAGCTTATTCTGACTCAGACTGGGGTGCATGTCCAGACAACAGGAAGTCTATCACAGGGTACCTAATGATGCTAGGTAATTCACCTATAAGCTGAAAGTCAAAGAAGCAAGGGACAGTGTCTAAATCTTCTAGTGAAGCTGAATATAGGGTTATGGCCTCAGCAGCAAGTGAGATCACTTGGCTTGTGCGTTTACTTCAAGAATTAAATGTGCCTAACATTACTCCAGTCACCTTACATTGTGACAATCAGAGTGCTATACACATAGGCAAAAACCCAGTCTTCCATGAACGCACCAAACACATTGAACTTGACTGCCACTTTACTAGAGACAAGGTGCTGGAAGGATTGATTCAACTTACCTATTTGCCTACAACTAGCCAACTAGCAGATGTCTTCACAAAGGTTTTACCATCTGCTCAGCATCAGTTTTTGCTTTCCAAAATTGGCATGATTTCATCTATGCCAAGTTTGAGGGGGGTGTTAAGAGTACACCTCCTCCTATTGATAGTTAGTTGTCTAGTTAGTTTTGTCTCTAACTAATTCTGTTAAGGGTTGTTAGAGCTAGTTATTTATTTCTTTGTATATAAGCTTAGCTCTTTTACTTCTTCTGTAATTCATTCATTACATCTTCTGTAATACAAGATGTCTCTCTTTCTCTCTCTAGAATTTACCTAAATCAATACAATTCTTCTTCCTCGGTTTTCCAATCTTCAAAGCTAGTTCACAAATTGTTTTAATTTGATATAGTCAATTTTCGTTTGATATAGTCAGTTTTTGTACAATATAATCACCTTTTATATCGTCCGTTTTTGTATAATATAGTCAATTTTCTGATATAATCAGTTTTCGTATGACATAGTCTTTTTTTTCCTAATATAGTCAGTTTCCGTGTGATAAAGTTAGTTTGGATGCACTATAAATTATTATAAACCCGGTCCACCTAAGATAATTTGGTTGGTTGGAACTATATGAATAATTTTATACTCTATCAAGTTCAAATAAAAGAACTTTTGATTTATAATTCAAGTTCGACCATAGAGTTTTCTTCATTAATGTGCGAAATGATTTAAAATCACGTTTATAATTTTGGAAGTCATATATTGTTGTTACTGTTCTTTATATATCATTATTAACTACAATCCTAAACACACTTGTCTTTTCTAATTTTTTTACAGCCTTACTTGCCATTAACCAATCTAGAGAGTTTGTTTATGGTTATTATGTCCTTCGAACAATCTCCCAGATTATAAGCCACGGGAGTATCTTTTGCATTACAGTTGCCTATGCTGTAAGAACAACCCTTCAAGGCTCAACTCATCATCTGAAATTTGGAAACAATACATACTATTAGTTGCTCAAACTATAAAGTTGTGTTCTTATAGGCCGATGTCATCGAGGATTCCAAAAGAGCTGCCACATTTAGTTGGATCACTGGTCTATTTTCAGCATCACATGTACTAGGAAATGTGCTGGCTCGATTTCTTCCAGAAAGATACATTTTTCAGGCACTTTCATACTTTTTTCATGTTTATTGTCTTTCATTAACTGTCATACTTCCTCCATTCTAAAATAAATGAAATGTAAGTGGGAATTAATAGGGATTTAGGAGAGGAGACAACATGGATATATAAAAAGAGGGACCCATGTGATCGAGATAGAAAAGTAAATGTCAAATAAAATAATGTTTCATTTATTTTAAAACAGTAAGTGTTTCATTTATTTTAGAAGTGAAGAATTATTATATTATTGTTATTATTTGACAGGAATAATCCGAACTTTGATACATTGTCATTGTCGATGAACTTTATGTCAACAAATCTATGGCTTGCGAAGAAATTAATTATAGGATTTTGTATAATGCAAAATTGACAATAGAAACTAAACCCCGTCCATTGTTAGTTCATTCATGATACGACACAATATAGCAAACTCATGATTATTTCGAGACTTTCTCTAACTTAGCTTTTTGAGGTTTATGGCACCCAAATCTTTGAGATTATTATGTAAATTATTGTTCACTATGGCGAATATAATCCTAAAATTCCCAGGTATCAGTTGCTCTTTTGATCTTTGCGGTTGTTTATATGCAATTTTTTCTACCGGAAACTGTCAAGCAAAGACAAACAGAGGAGTTGCAGTCATCACTATTATCCAAGTTTATGACATTTCCAAAGCAGCGATACAATTCTATGAAACACGCTGCAACTATAGTTGTTAACAGGTTGATCCGTTATATGCCCATAATTTACTAATTTGCTTGTAAAACACGTTCTTAAGGATTGATTTTTTCACATATACAAGAAGATTGTATAACAATTTCTTTTGTTGCAGTCCAACACTTCGAGGGATTGCTCTGGTATCTTTCTTCTACGAGTTGGGAATGTCTGGCATTGTTAGTGTCTTATTGGTATGACTTGCGACAAATTATTGTGCTTAATTAGAATATCATTGTTAGTGATTAAAAGTTAAGACTCATGGTAATATCAACTATTATTGGGAGTTAATCCCTTGCCTACCATACTAAAAGCACGTAAACTAAGAAGTAAATACAAGAGAACATAACATTAAATATCTGGTGTGGACAAACATTACAATACCCTCCTCAAAGAAAGCAAGAAGGTAGATACATGTGAAGTGTTTAAGAATAATTCAGTAATTTACGACTTTTTATTGAAGGTTTTGTGACTTTGTATTTCGTAACTAATTTTCAAGACATTCCTTGCATTTTTCTTTGGTTGGCTTTGTTAAAGGGAAAAATTGATTTCCCATGGGTTGAAAGTAGTTTTACCAAGGACAGAAAAAAAAATTTCCATTTTTTTTTTTTGCTAAGTAAGTATCATAAAACACCAAGAAACAATTTACAACCTAAAGTTTACCAAGTCAAGAAAGACCCAACTAGGTTGGCCCCCTCAATGGACTAGGAAACCAAACATGACCACCAATTTACAAACAAAAACAATCTGGAAAAGCCCAGACAACAAACCAGAAACTTATCTATTGCATATACAAGTATACCAATCCCTATCTTTAGTTGACACTCTTCGTGGCATTACTGCTGTAATTCTTTGAATTACAAGAATCTTTAACATTTGAAGAATCTTCTCGGGTCTCCGGCCAATCTCATTCCAAATGACTTCATTACGAGCCCATCATATCTAATAAAGCTATGACCAAAATCACGGTGAAAACACCCTCCTTTGGAAGCGATTTCCTACTTCTTCTAGAGAAAAGTTCAATTCTCTGAAAACCGAACTGCATACTTTTTAATCCCAGCCATTCATAAATCAGTTTCAAAAGCTTCTGAGAATAAGCACAAGTAAAAAACAAGTGCTCATGACTATCAATTCCATTTATACATAACTGACAACTTTTATCATTCAACACACCAATTTGTGTAATCCGTCGAGTTCGAAGTCTTCCATGAATAGACAACCGTCCAATAAAGCAATGTTTTGGGACGAAACACTGTTCCATATGAATTTATCCCAATAAATCCTCTCATGAACACCTACCGACTTGCTATAAAACTTCGAATACTTGAACTTTGTCATATTTCTCATCTCCCGCAAAGAAAAGTATCTTTTAATCTCTTCCTTCACATGACACAATTTCTTCCAGTACCAGCTGCAATTTTTGGGTGGCACATAATCCCACCAGTCTTGCTCCTTCACATATACAGCATGGATCCATTTGATCCATAGATTGTCCTGTTTACAAGCTATATCCCACACATACTTGGCTAGAATAGTTTTATTCCACTCTTTAAGCTGCTTAACACCCAAACCCCCAGCTGCTTTTGGGGTGCAAACATTACTCCAGCTAACATTCCCAGGCTTATCACTATAATAAGTACCAGCCCAGAGGAAAGCCCTACAAATCTTCTCAATCTCGTTCAAAACACTGCTGGGAATTAAAAAGACATGTGCCCAGTATATGTGAATACTTAAAAGCACAGAGGTAATGAGTAGAGTTCTACCAGCATAGGACACATGTCTACTACTCCAAACTTTTATTTTTGCACAAATTTTCTCCACCAGACAACTACATTCAGCCACAGACACCTTCTTTGAGCAAATAGGTACCCCTAAGTACTTAAAGGGTAACAGGCTATGTTTAAACCCAGAGACCTCTCTAATTCTCTGCACCTCTTCACTAGGCACATTAGCAGTGTAAAAATCAGATTTGTGCTCATTTATACATAAACCTGAAGTCTCAGAAAAAAGCTTGAAAGCTTGTAACATGATATACACAGAAGAAAATTTGCCTTCACAACACAAAATGATATCATCTGCAAACACCAGATGTGTTAACTTGATAGTTCTGCACCTAGGATGATAACCAAACCCATCACAAAAACTTATTTTCATCATCACCCTTGACATATATTCCATACAAACCCCAAACAGGAGGGGAGACATAGGGTCTCCCTGCCTCAACCCTCTCTTAGAACCAAAAAAACCATGAGTAGAACCATTAATCATCAAAGAGAATTTAGGGATCTCACACAAGTCATTATAAGCTCAACAAATCTCTTTGGAAATTTCAGACCAACCAACATTTCTTCTAAAAACTCCCACTCTATTGTATCATATGCTTTTTTCATATCTAACTTCATCATACAACTAGCTTTCTCATTTTTCCTACCATAAAATCTTACAAGATCTTGACACACCATCACATTGTGAATAATGTATCTACCATGTATAAAAGCCCCCTGATTTTCAGCTATCAAATCAGGAAGAACCATCCTAAGTCTATTACAAAGAACTTTTGTAATACACTTATAGATTGTATTACAACAGGCAATTGGCCTGAAATCAGCCACATTATTAGGACAACTCACTTTAGGAACTAAAGTAAGGATATTGTTGTTTACCTCAGAAAGTAATCTCCCACTTGAGAAAAAATCCAGCACAGCACTTACCACCTCAGTACCAATAACAGACCAAGTATCCTTAAAAAAATAGCTTCCAAATCCATCAGGACCTGGAGCTTTGTCTCCAGGTATAGAAAAAAGAGCTTTCTGCACTTCAAAGACTGTATAAGACCTTTCCAGAAGCATAACCTGATCTTCTGATAACACAGGACCTAACTCAATCACTTCAGCATGAACTTTCCTTCTACTGGCAGCAACAGTCCCTAATAATTGCTTATAATACTCAAGAAAAGCAGCATTCACATCTTCAGGAGTCTCCCTCCAAATACCTTCATTATCATGAATAGCATAAACTTTATTCTGAATCCTTCTTGCTTTGATAGCTTGGTGAAAGAGGCAAGTATTCTCATCACCATCTTTACACCAAGCCACTTTAGCTTTCTGAGCTAAAAAAGAAGTATACTGACTGTGCACTTGTTTATAGTGTTGTGCAGCCACTCTTTCAGCATTACTCTTCTCAATATCTCCAGGATACAGGTGTAGCTCTTTTTGACAACTTTCCAGCTCTTTTGCAGCAGCCAAATCTTGACACTGAATCTCAGCAAACCCTTCTCTATTAAGCTTCTTCAATTCAGCCTTTATGAATTTCATCTTTTGCACCACTTTGAACATCTTCGTCCCCTGAACTTCTTTACTCCAACACTCTGTAATAATAGTCTCAAAGCTAGGAGCAGAACTTCACATCTTAAAATACTTGAAAGGTCTTTTTCCCATCTCCACCTGAGGATAAATGCTTACCAACATATATAAGGGAGTGATCAAAAGCTCCCTCAGGCATAAATTGTACAACAGCAGTTGGATACCTGTCTAACCTGGTTTCATTCACCATTACCCTGTCCAGTTTGCAATAAACCCTCCTATCTCCTATTTGCTTGTTGTTCCAAGTATAAAAACAACCAGAACAATTCATATCCTGTAAACCACACTTAAGCATACAATTTCTAAGCTCCTCTGTCTCTTGTGGTCTAACAGGAGCACCTATCCTTTCATTCACATTCAAAACACAATTAAAATCCCCTGCCAACATCCAAGGATCCTTAATAGAACTAGCACGACCCTCCAATTCCCGCCACACCATTTTCCTACCTCCCACGTCATTCATAGCATATAAAAAAGAAACATAAAAGACACCCTGACCATTAACAGGCTGCACTCTACAATGAATTAGTTGACTAGAGATAGCCAATATATCCACATGAAAGTTTTTAGGATTCCAAGCAACAAGAACCCTACCACCTTTGTGAAAAGCAGAATTACTCACAAAGCACCAACCAGCAAAAAGATTTAGGTAAAGGCTGCCCATGTTGCAAGCCTTTACCTTAGTTTCAAGGAGACTCACCATTCCCAAAGCCTTCATATGTAACAATTTCTTTACATCTTTCTGCTTTTGAGAATGGTTTATCCCCCTGACGTTCCAACATAATATTCTATCCATTCCCATCAGGAGGCCCTCCCCCTCCTGCATCTTCCACAGCACATCCTACATCAACTTCATCCTCACATAGTTGCACCATCACCTCTTGATTATGCTCATTCAACAGAACCTCAAAACCATTTCTCAAAACAGGACAAGCTATACTTCTGTCACTCTTTCTAGCAGTTTTCCTTACCACCTGAAAACCATCAGCATCCTTGTCTTGAATCACCTTCTCCTAAGCTACAGGCTCCTTTGGCTTCCATGCCTGTCTCACAGTAGGTTTCTTACAATCCTCTTGTAAATGTCCCATTCCATTACATTTACCACATATAGAAGGTTTCCACTCATAAGAGATAGGCACCTTAACAATCTGCTCATGTTCATTGAGAAATTCAATATAATCAGGAAAAGCATGATCAATGGACATTTCTATCATCATCCTTGCAAATTGCAGTTTCTCACGCTTTAGAGTAGCCTGATCCAGCTTAATCGGCTTCCCTAAAACACCTACAATTTTGAAAATACATTTTTCACTCCAATACTTGAAATCCACCTTCAATTGGATCCAAGTAGGAAGAGTTTTCATCACTTCTTTCTTAATATCCAGATCTGAATCCCACGCTTTCACAACAACAGGCTTATTATAAAAAAATGGAACGTTTCCCACCAAAACCTGGTCTCGTTTTTCCATCGATCTAAATCGAACCACATATATTCCCAATTTCACCATTGCTACCTTCTCAATTCCATAATTCTTCCAAATTCTTCTAACAAATCCCTCCATTACATGTTGAGGAGGATTTGCACCAACAACGTAGCAATATACAGCAGAATTCCAATAATCAAGCTCCGATTGAATATCTTCCAATTTAATTTTAATCAAATTCTCATTGTTCAACTCAGAATTAACCTCTAAATCACTAATTTCTTTAGCAGGAGAAAAAAGTATAGGAACTGAATTACCTGCAACATTTTCAACCCTCCGATTCCTCTCCAATGATAATTGCTTCTCTGTGCGCTGAATTGTATCTAACCATTGTGAGAAATTCATTCGAACCTCCGATTGCTGCTGAAGCTCTCGCAGAGATGAGCGAGGAGAAAGAATTTCCTCTTGAATAATCTCTGTTTCAATGTCAATTTCCAAACTCGTCACACCAAGAATATCATCCATTGATTTCATTTTCTTCGCCTGAGAATCAGAATGAGGACCATTCTGCTTCCCTGGCAAAGATTGAGGTTGACTTTCCTTCTTAGCTCTAGTAGTTCTGGCCATGGCGACCGACGTACAAAATACGCGGAGAGAACTCCAGAGAGACAAAGCTAGCAACATTCCCAATATTTTTCCATTATAAACAAAAGAAGAATGAATGACACACTTTCCTGCTATTCCATGCATTCCCCTTCATTTTTATGTTTCCTTTCCTCTCAAACCTTTTTGTGACCAACAAAACAAAGGAGAACTAAAAAGAATTGTGTTTTCCATTATTGAAAAATGTTCATTTTAATGAACCATCAATTTCCATTGTAAATGTTTTCTACCTTTCCAAATCCATCGTAAAAGTTTTTAAAGGGGATTAATTTATGTATGACACTTTGCAGTATTACTTGAAGGCAGCTTTTGGTTTTGATAAAAATCAGATTTCCGAAATAATGATGGTTGTTGGAGCTGCTTCAATCATTTCTCAGGTACTACTTCTAACGCAGATTATTTTTCCTCGATACTTTAGCTATTTTCGTACTGAACAAATGTTAAACAATATAATTAATTCTCCCTTATGCTATAAAGTATGCCATACGTGACTTAATCAATTTCATTTATTTTATAGCAATTTATTTTCTTAATTAGATCTTATAACATTACATGTTTTCTTTTGTACAAATCTTTAAATGCTTGAATTTTCTACTTTGGTGGTCTACTTAGATATTGGTGCTTCCTCTTATTAATCCATTGGTTGGTGACAAAGTGATTTTATGTGTGGCCTTGCTTGCATCAATAGCATATGTAAGTGACAAATATGATTATAATTGTCTATTGATGGTAGAAAGTGTAGTACGTTCAAATTATGCTAACCGATTGTTTTCTCGTACAGGCATTGTTCTACGGTTTGGCTTGGGCACATTGGGTAAGCATCTATACCTTTTTAGAAACAACTCCATGGCTTTTGGTTGAGTTGGTCATTTGATACTATCTCCACTTCTTTAGGGATTTCCTGATTTTTGTATCACATATATCAAGAAAGGAGGGAGAGAGTAGTGAATTGGTTCCCTTTTTACATTTTTGGTAGGAGAAAGAATGTCGTTTAGAGAAAAATGGATTGGATGAAGTGGGACACAAAAAGGTAGAAATGCTGAAATGTGAATCAGTAATAGTATGGACATCCATGAAACCAAAGAAAACGAAAGTTGGAAGAAATTCAAGATAGCACATACCGTACTTGAGTGCTTCATTTGAGTCCTTATTAGAGATATTATAACCTTCTACTTGTGCTGAAATACATTGGTTACGTTGCAGGTACCGTACTTGAGTGCTTCATTTGGAATTATATTTGTGCTTGTAAAACCTTCTGTGAGTATTGAATGTTGATGCCTCTAGAGTGCTACACCGCCTACATTGTTTAGGTCTCTCTAATATCATGATCAATGATTGGCAGACTTATGCTATTATTTCAAAAGGATCAAGCTCTGATGATCAGGTTTGTATGAGCTTCTCTACTTTAAGTTTCTCCACCAAATTTCTAATCATCATATGGCTATTGGGTAAAGAAGATACTTTCAAAAGGATAGAACTTTAATAATATTCAGACATGTTCATTTTCTAATCATAGTAAAGAAAGGAGTGAAAGTACATGCATTTTTATAAGGAAAAGGGGGGAAAGGACCTTTTTCTTGTGGGCAAACCCTGATAATTTAGAGGGGTAAATGGTCAAGAACATTATATGCCTTGGTAATATGTCGAAAGAAAGTAGCCGATGAAGTGTATTGAACTTTTTCAGCATTAAGAACGAGATGGAATGAGGTTTTTGAGTTTGATACCATGAGGAACATATGGTAGACATTGGTAGTACGTAAGATTTCTCATCACTATTAGGCAAGGTGTGTAAGAAGAAACTATCGAGAGCCCCTAGTATTCATAACATATAAGGTAATTGGCTCCCTGAGAAGGTGATTTATATCTCGTTACTATATATTGTGTTACAAGATATGTTGTGGCTTACAAAGCACATGATTACATTTACGGAGCTAAATCAATACATCATATTTATGTAGTTATATACTATATCAATCTGTTGCTCTTAATCTATTAAGATGAGGTCTCAATAAATGCAGGCACTAGTAGAGAAATGATAATTTGCGTCGGACCTGGGACCCTCATTTGCGTCGGACCCCGGTCCGACGGCACAGCCTCGTCGCATGAGATGAAAGCTGCCATCTCGCGTCGGACGCGAAACGACGCAATTAAACGAAGATTTGCGTCGCACACAACTAGCATGCGACGCGAGATGTCCATCCCCCATGCACCCACAAGCCCTCCGGCGGCCTCATATGCGTCGCATCTTGTGCCATATGCGACGCGAGATGAAGCCTCATGTGCGTCGCATATGGCTCGCATGCGACGCAGATGAGGCCGTTGCTGGCTGGCCGCTCGCGCACACCCATCTGCGTCGCATGCGGAGCCATATGCGACGCACATGAGGCTTCATCTGCGTCGCATATGGCACAGCATGCGACTTGAGATGAGGTATTTTTTTTCGGTTTTTTTGTTTTTGTTTTCACTTTTTTTTTTTTTTTCAAAACTAAGCAAACATTATGTAAATAATTATGAGCGTAAAATTCGACGGAGTCTCCTTTGTAATTTGGACAACCCAAGAAATCGTTGGGAAATGTTTGCATATATATAACCAAAACCTGTTTCAGTACATCTCAATCAAGCAACCAATGTTGCAATCAATGAACCAACAAGGTTCAAGCAACCAATGTTGCAATCAATCAACCAACAAGGTTCAAGTAACAAAATATTATGCTAACCTACAAATACATACACTAACCACCAAATTTAGTCTGCTGCGTTAACGACCCGTACAAAGTATTCCGCAAAAAGTTGTTTGAGTTCGTTGATCTCATGTATGGAGTATGGCTCAAGACTTGACGAAAAGCCTAGAAATATATTAAACTAGTTAATATACTTTAAAATTCTATAAGTCTAAATAATGAATTTACAACATACATATACCTCATTCAAATTCTCTCGCTTCATAGTAGTAGCGGATGATTAGAAACATGTATCTCATCACGAAATAGCCGCATTCCACTCCTCCCGATTGTTGAGCACACTACACCAAATTTAAGATATATATTAGAATTGGAAAAAAAATCCTAAATAGAATTATAAAGTATCAAATACAAAACCATAAGAATTTTACCCGCATATATGTCCAAGACAATTTAGTTCCTTTATTTGATCCTTCAAGCCGCGTGTATTTTGTATATGCACTAATATAGAGATTTTGTAACAATTAATTACTATAAACATTTTTAAATTATTTAAAATATCATAAAATGCATGTAAACTTATTAACATGTATAACAACTATGAACTTACGTATTCAACGGTATCTTGATAGCTAAGGATCTATCTTTCTTCATCGAATCAAATATATATACCGTTCTCTTAGATAGACAAATGACAAGAAGAATCCAATGATCCCTAAGGCATGAAGCACAATGTGATGTTTTATATATATAACCACAAGTTCATAAATATAAAACAAAGTAAAGATTAGTTGAAATAAAACATACTTTTCAAAATACGGATATAGGATGTAACGCATATATTGATTCGCTTTCATTGAACTTGTCATGTAGTTGATCAAGTCATCTAAGTGATTGCGTATCATGGTCGTTGAAATCATACTTGGACACATGAAACCAATATTATTATCTCCATGCTCCTCGATGCTTGCTACGCAAGTACCTAAGATCCAAACACTTATAGTTAGGAGAAACAATACCTATAAATAGCAATGTTAATTAGTTTAGAGTTTGAGAAATCTCACATCATAAATACTTGCAAAATGGATACATTAATCCATGCTCCCGTGAGAAGTTGAAAAACATCTTGTCGTGAGAGAATGATCATATAATCTCTATCAAAGTTGAAGACGGTACCCCTTTGAACTTGCAACTGAAAAGGCTCATCTGAGGGTTTGTCGCAAAATATTCGGTGCATCTCCTTGATATTATCATCCATATCATCCAGTGTCAAGTCATTAAAAGGATCTACGTGCCTATGTGCAGACTCATCGGTGCAAGGATCACTACCAACTATTTTCTTCTTCTTCTTCTTCTTCTTCATCGCACCGTCTTTAGGTATATGTTCCTAATTCAATTTGACTTCTTTTTTAATTCATATTATATATGTATATAGATTATTTCATATATAAATCAAGATTACTTAGTATACAAAATGAAGATTATTTAGCATATATAAATCAAAATTTTTTAGTATATATATTTACATTTCTTAGTATATAAATCAAAATATTAAACATAAGTTACCCGATTATCTCGAGACTAAAAATACCAACTCTTTCGGCCATTCTATGAATGAACCCTCGGCTTGGACCGAGTTTGATGATGTATGGAGTAGGTAGTGGAACTAGAGCTTCGCGTAGTCCGAAAAAAAATCATCAACACTCACTCTCACGGCCGTAGGATGTGATGATGACTCCATTTGCGGTTGTACGGTACCCTCAGCTACAATGATCGGTCCCGAGTTATCCGCTATTGCCAAACGACATGGAACCGGACTCTTAACATACAATGAGAACACAATGTCATTAATTAAGTGTTTTACAAACATAATATCATAATCGTAGAAGATATAAAATAACTATATACCTGCAAGTTCACAAATGGATCATTGCCCCCCGAGTGACAGCTACTAGGATCAACTGGAGTGTGAGGATTTGTTTGATTTGGTGCTTGAAGACCAAATTGCGCCGCAAAAGCCATCAACCTTTCTTGAACTATAGCATCGATCTTCGAGTTCATCTCTTGCATCGTCTCGTTCTCTAACTCTTTGGCTCACTCTCGCCTCCAACTCCCGCATCTCCTCATCATCCATGCCCCTACCCTTTCGAGCAAGTACTACTCCGATCGGGATCTCCCCAAACCGATGTAATCCCAATGCTACGCCCAGTTGTTAACACACGCCCGGGACGGTCTTTCCTCTCGTAGAGCACCGGGATAGAACATCATCCATCCGACCTGGAACAAACTCTCCTTCCTTTTCTTTCCTTTTCCAATCATCCTGCATCAAATTCAAAAAAATCATATGATTAGTAGAATTCTAGAATACGAGTAATTAGACAAGAATTTATCATAAAATTTGAAGAATTCTTACAATAGACTCTTTTTATCTTTTGTGTTTCTTCATTAGGGAAGAAAAGATTTCCTTCCTTATCTTTTTCGATCTAGCAAGAAGCCATGGCAAAGTTCGATCCGCAAGGAGGAAATAATTGATGATGTAGATGAGTCAACGGATGATCTTGTCAGAGGATTTAGGGATATACCCTTGGTCTTTCCAAACGGGAATCATCTCCGCATATGACTTTTGACCCAAAAATGAGGATGAATGTTGGCGACTGAGACTTTCTTGCTCTTTCACTTTTAGCCTAATATGAAAACAAGTAACTAGTTAATATTCACAAAAACAAAATTTGATTATAACATATTATGTAGTTGTAACGTACATATTATATACCTTAAACTCCTTAGAGCTACACTTTTCACGAATTCGTCCCAAATCCCTTTCGTGATGAAAGGATAGAGCACGTACGGTTGCATATCATTGTTAGCCCCAACCTCGTTTTTGTGATCCATCGACTCACTAATCTTGACTTGAAATCTCTCCACCGCTTATCACAAGTAGTCAACACATCTCGTTTCTTCCTCTCATCCTCTTGTATTCCAAACTCTTTCTTCAATATATAAAATGAACCAATTATACACGATTAGTATAATAAACATGATTCAAATAAAATTAAAAGAATGGATTTTAAAAATACATAGGTTTACTTACTTTAGCATCTTCCCATAAACTATTTTTTAGGCCTTGTGGAACATCATCCCAACTATCGTACAAGATAGACACTTTGCTTCTACCGATTTCGCCGCAATGTGTCTTTAGACGCACCAACATGATCCCCAATCGGACGCATCCAATCATCCCTTGAAGTACTCTTTGGACCCCGGGTTTGGAACGTATCCCTTTTGTAGGACCTCTAGGCTTGCTCACTCTTTTCTTCCTACTACCTCCATCAGTTATATCGGTCTCAGAACGTGGCTGCCGATCATCATCGGATGCATCATGCATTATGTGATCTTCCATCACTACACCTGAAACCATAAAGCATAAAGACATGTTAGAATCATCAATGAAATAATATAAAATTATTTTAACCAAGCATAAAATATATAATTGTAGAATATTACATTAGTTACCTATTAATCACTTTTTTCTTTGACAACGTAAAATCCCTCATTATGGTCTCGACGAATGTAATTCGTGTCCGGATCTTCCCTAATATACTTGGAATTACTACGATTTGAGCAATGACTTCATTGAATTGCTTATCGTATTCCTCTTCATCATGTACATCATCAATTCCAAGTATTCTCCTTTTTCCTTCAATGACAACAGACCATTTTGAATCACCGGGGTCAACCATGTAGAATACTTGTTTTGCTTGTGATGCCAATATCAAAGAATCTTCATGATGCCCTAACCTGAAATTGACTAATGTAAAAAAGTCATGTTCATCCTTCTTTACACCACGACGAATATCAAACCACTTGCATTGAAAGAGCGGAATCTTGAAGTCAACATAGTCAAGTTCTAATATATCTTCAATGAACCCGTAGTAAGACTTCATTCTCTCAATAATGGTTCTATTGTTTCTACTTTTGTACTACGATGACAAAGCTCCCAACGTAACACCTTTGTTTTGCATTGTGGATTTGTCATCTTGTCGTTTAGTGTAAAATGAATAACCATTGATGTCATACCCTTCATAGGAAAGAACTTGCATCTTTGACCCATATGCCAACCATCTCAACGTATTCGATACATCATTTTTTGGGTCGGATAGTTGGTTCATAACTCGTTCTTTAAACCAATCAACGAACGACCGATTATGCTCAATCATCAACTCACATTCATTCTTCAATGGATACCTGAACACTAAGCATCTTCTTGTGCTCATCTAAGTAAGGATGAACTTGTTTTAGATTTTCTAACACCAAAAATTCTCTTTTCTTTTCAACTCTCCCTCAAGGCACAATCTTTTTCTCCCAATGGTACCACAACCAGCAAGCCTTCCTTCATGTCTAGATTTTGGCAATCCAATTGCTTGTGCACGTGCTAAATATCGACTTACATATTCGGATACTTCCTCCGCAATCGTTCTTTGGACAATACTTGCTTCCGGTCCGGGCTGGATTCATCACTTTTCCTTGAGAGTACCCATATGCCTTTCGAAAGGCCACATATATCTCATACAAACAGGCCCACAAAGTTTAATTTCTCGGACAAGATGAATTATCAAATGAGGCATGATGTCAAAGAACGATGGTGGGAAGTACATTTCAAATCGACACATCGTCTCTATTACATCGCCTTGCAACTTATCTAGAGTATTAGGATCAATCACCTTACTAGATATAGTTCGAAGAAGAAACACAACTTTGTAATCGTGTATCTCACTTGGGAAGGCAAAATTC
Source organism: Beta corolliflora (assembly GCA_947648045.1). Taxonomy (NCBI): domain Eukaryota; kingdom Viridiplantae; phylum Streptophyta; class Magnoliopsida; order Caryophyllales; family Amaranthaceae; genus Beta; species Beta corolliflora. The sequence continues at coordinate 24,397 of CANSZD010003824.1, forward strand.
CTCGTATTGCAACGGGTAATAAATGCCGCATCAAGATATGACAATCATGAGATTTCAAACCAACGAGTTTCAAGTCCTTCGGTGAGACAAGGTTTCGAAAATTTGACGAGTATCCAAAGCGAGGACCTTTAACCTATGCGAGACTCACAAAAACTCGTTTTCTCCTTCTTAGACAAAGTGTAGCAAGCGGTGGTGGCGAGATAATAGCGTTGTCCCCGCTCCCGAGGTGCTAGTTCGGTCTTCCCATTTCGGCCATGTCTTTCCGAGCTTTAACTCCATCCTTTGTCTTCCGGGCATATTCAACAATGTTCCGACAATGGCATCACAAACATTTTTCTCAATGTGCATTAGATCAAGACAATGTCGACTTCTAAGAATTTCCAATATGGGAGGTCCATGAACTTAGATCTTTTCTTATATAAGTTCTTTGAGACACTTTGAAGGGCTTGCCAAACACTGTTTCAATATCTTTTACCCAATTAGAAACCCGATTACCACGCAAGGGTACGGGGGCTTCTCTCATCTCCACTTTTCCGTTGAACAACTTTTTTCTTCTTACGAAATGGATGATCTAAAGGAAGCCATGTACGATAATGGAGGTACACATTCTTCCCGCAATGATGTAACCGCTCATCAATCATATACTCATCACAAATAGGGCATGCCTTTGCTCCTTTAACCGTATACCCGGACAAATTCCCGTAAGCTGGGAAAATCATTAATCGTGCAAAATATCATGGCACGTAATGTGAAGTTAGTTTTCGTATACGCATCGAACATCGAAACACCTTCATCCCACAACAATTTCGAGATCTTGAAGGAGTGGGTCAAGATACACATCTATGTCGTTTAGGGTTGCTTAGGACCCGAAATAAGAAGCGATAGCGAGAATAAATTTACGCTTCATACATAACCGGGGGGCAAGATTATAAATGGTCGGTAGAGAAACCGGCCAAGTGCTATGTTGGGTACCTAGTGTGCCAAAAGGGTTCATCCCATCCGTACAAAGTCCAAGCCTAAGATTTCGAGGTTCTTTACCAAAACCTCGGGAACTTTCGGTCGATATTTCTCCATTGCGGAGCATCGGTAGGATGTCTAAGCATCCCATCTTTCTTCCTCTTGTCCGCATGCCACCTTAATAATTTAGCATTATTTTCATCCGAAAATAAACGCCTAAATCTCGGAATGATTGGAAGATACCAAAGAACCTTCACTAGGAGTTTCTTTCTTTCTCACTCCCTCATCATCCTCTTTTATCTTGTACCGAGACTCTCCACACCTTGGACACTCACCCAAATCCTTGTACTCATTTCGATACAGCACACAATCATTTGGACATGCATGTATCTTCTCATACTCCATACCTAATGGACACAACAATTTCTTTGCCTCATAGGTAGAGTTGGGAATTTCATTCCCTTCAGGTAGCAATTCTTGTAAAAAACTGAACAACTCACTTAGACTTTTATCTCGTCCAACTATACTTCGATTTCATATTGAACAATGTGAGGATGCCAGAAAGTTTACTGAAATTCTTACACCCCGGATACATAGGTTTGTCCGCTGCACTTAAAATACTATCATACATATGGGGACGATCGGTTCCTTCATCCTCCAAATTGTGCAACATCTCATCTACCCTATCATTCTCATCAACTACCCTATCATTCTCATTATCATTATCTCCTTTTTCGATATCAACCTCAACCTCAACCTCAACCCCAACCTCAACCTCAACCTCAACATCAATGTGATCAACATGCAAATCATCACACAAGCTAGTGGAGCTCATACCTGGATCATAAAACTCTCCATGCCATGTCCACCTCGTATAGTTGTTCTTAAACCCACGCCGAATCAAATGATCCTTAACTTGATCCACATCACGATACCCCCTAGAGTTATTGCAATCACAACAAGGACACAAGACTAAATTTGACCCATTCTGCAATTGATGTTCTAACGCAACTCTGATAAATTCATCAACCCCTTGTAGAAATGTCGCCGAAATCCGATTACCATACATCCAGTTTCGATCCATATTTATACACTATATAGACACCAAACAAGAACACAATCGATCACATCATTCAAAGTGTCTCATCAAATGCAGTCATGAACATTTGGGTCCTTATCACTCCAACCTAACCCTTCCTTGAGTTTCTCATCTCACTAGTGAATGAACATTTGGTTTTTAATTCTAAGAAAAATCCGGCAGCACTTCCCTACAGTTCTCCAAGTACACGATGAAGATAGTAGGTAAACTATCAACATATGTACCCAGAGAACACTTAGGGAAATGAGCTAGATCTTTCTTAGAATCGAAAACCAAACATTCATTCACATCCTAAGTGAGATAAGAAACCCAAAGACAGTCCCAAACCGGGGACTATTCAAGACTTACTCCTAATGAGTAAGCCTCGAACGGGTATCTAGGCCAATGATGCACACATTGCAATTAAACAGCAAAAACCAATCCATTCCTTAGGTTTCCCTCCCCACCGCATTAAGGTATGTCCATATAAGTTTGGTCATAATTCAACATATGCTTTCCCAATCACATAACCAAACAATTCACATATACTTTCCCAATCACATAATTCAACATTAAAGCAAATAAACATAAAGCAAAAGCTATAATATATATACCTCTACTCTCAAGGAGCAGCGAAGACAAGCACAACGAGGTGAGCTTAGAGCACCCGGCCAACTAGTAGAAGATGGGATATGGCAACTGCATTAGAGCATTAACCAATCCACAAATTAAATACTGATTAAGTCATAACTCATAAACATCAACTATCTAATATTAAGACATTAACAAATTAGAAATTAAGAAACAACATTAAGATTAAAGTAGAATTATTAAGAGTATTTTAGAGCACTACAAACTATATAAATTCATGAGCACTACAAACTACAAACATCCTAAATATAATCTTAAAATCTTAAACTACAAATTAAACTACAAACATCCTAAATTAAATCTTAAAATTCAATCTTAAACTACGAACTACAATCACTCTACTAATACAATGACAAACTCCTTGATTAAAATCTAGCAAAAATAAGGAAAAAATAATAATAAAAAAAGACAGAAATTGGTAAAAAAAATAAAGACAGAAAATTGAAAAATCAAACATACATTGCGGAGACGGGGAGACGCCCAGCAGCGGCGGCGCGACGGCAAGAAGCGGGGGAGTGCGGCGCGACAGAGAGCGACGGCGACGAGCGGGGGAGCGCGGCGACGACGTTCAGCAGCGGAGAAAGAGGCGTGCAAGAGAGAGAGAGAGTGAGTGAGTGAGTGAGATAAAGAGGAATGCAAGAGAGAGAGAGTGAGTGAGAGAAAGAGGCGTCTGTCGCCGGCAAGGGGAGATGCCGGAGCAGAGGCGGCGCGACGTGAGTGTGAGCAGAGGCGGCACGACGGCAAGAGGAGTGCAAGAGAGAGAGAAGAGTGAGTGAGTGTTTGTGAAGAGTGGGCGGGATACGAAAAATATTAATAAGACTCATCTGCGTCGGATGGGCCTATGGTCCGACGCAGATGACTCATAGCATGATAATTTGCTTGCCCAGGCCAGCAAATAGGGCCAGCAAATGGGCCAGCAAATAGGGCAAGCAAATAGGCAAATGTATGGGGAGAGTCATCTGCGTCGGACCATAGCCCCATCCGACGCAGATGAGTCTTATTAATATTTTTGGTGGCTCGGGCACGCAGGGTTATCTGCGTCGGACCACCTTACCATCCGACGCGAGATGACATGCATGCAATTTTATAAAATATAATGTACGGCATTTGCGTCATAGGGAACTCTGGTCCGACGCACATAGGGGCCCTTGTTGCGTCGTTTGCGGGTGTACGTGCGACGCAAAACATGTTTATATAATTTTGCAACGCTATGTGCGTCGGAGTTTCTGCCGGATCCGACGCACATGATCCTTTTGCGTCAGTTGCTCTCCTGTGCGACGCAAATAATCAGACGCAAATCGTGATGTCTGTAGTAGTGAGGGTAAAGCACAAGGTTTTGTAGCGGGAGTACAATCAATTGCGAGTTTGTTATTCCCACTTGCTATGAGCCCTTTAACATGTGAGTCATTTTCCAATATATGTTAAAAATATGTTCATCACAACAAATAATAATGTTTCTGATTTCACTACTAATTAATTATCTACTTTCAGCATTATTCTTGTCCGAATATGCTCCTTTTGATTGCAAAGGTTTTAGTCTTGTCGGTTCATCGTTATCCCTGGTACGCATCCACATTTTCTGTTCTTCATAGTTATCTATCTCCGACCAACATTGGTTTTCATCTCTTTTAGTTTATTTATTTTTCTTTTGCTTGTTCCTAATTACATGTATTCAAATAATGTTTACAGATGGTAGCTCTGATTATTGCGCTGGGATTTAGATTTGAGTCGCACTCTCAGAATGAGCAGACGGATGACTTAGCTACCATTGAATCACCATTTCTATCATGAGCCTACATGTTCTTAGTTTTGGAATTTCGATCTTCCTCAAACATCTTCCCCCCCTCGTACCAACATAAATTATGCATGTCATATTTTTCCGAGTTTGAAGTCGTTTTATTAGGTGTGAATATATGCATTGAGTTTCAAGTTGTTTTATGTGACTGTAAGTAGTTGCATAAATTTATTTATTGAAGTTTAAGCATCATATTAGGTCACACTTAGTTAAATATTTGAATATATATTTAAATTGTTATCATTCCTTAGAAGGAAATTGATATTTAAAATTTCAGTGAAGATATTTTCATATGATCTCATTGGTACAACCCGATTTCTAATTTTTTTTAAGAGAAATATCAGTAATTAAAGGTCAAACGACATTTACAATAGGTATTAAATAAAAACAAGATACAATCAAACAAGATCAATTGAACTTCGTCTTCAATGAAACTACAATGAACGATATCGAACAATACATCGTAACACACTTGTATTTACTGAATCAAGCAGCTATTTATGGAACCGTCTATCATTCTAACATAGTTTTGAGAAGAACATTATTGATCTAACCATGTTGACCGCATCCGAGCTTCCAATACCTTCATGTTGATAGTCTTGAATTTCAAATTAGAAAATGAAATGTATAAGATTTAATCCGATGACTTCATGCTCATATATTAATGTCTTAACCAGTAAACTAAGTCATATTTAGTGTTATCATTTTAAAGTGAAATATTAACAAATGAAAAATGTCACTACTCAGGGCATCGCTCGGGCCTAAAAACTAGTTCCAATAGATAACCTGTAACTTCTCTTTCTTTTTTTTTACTTTTTACACCTCCTGAAACATGTTTTTTTTGCAACAAATTATAATATATAAATCATTAATGAAATTATGTAACATAAAAATAAGAGGAAAACATCAATTCATGAAATATTCACTATTTATAATATACAATCAGCTAATTATAATAATGAACTGATTATACAATTTTCATCTGGAAAATTATGAAACATTAACTATAATTATTATAATGTATTATCTTCTACCAAATTAACGAATTTACTTATCATAATATTAAATATAACTAAAACATTATTTCTAAACTCTACAATCAAGTAACTAGCATAATGATTTTTAATTTAGGAATTAATGTTAGTGTATTGAAGATTAGATGTGTGTATTACCTTTCATTTGTTGCGTTGATGATTAATAGGAATTGGAAATTGCTAGTCGCCAAGTTAGAAGTCTGCTACATTCCTCGAAAGCGGAAAAAATATTTCAATGAAGGATATATGATGTTAAATGTTGATGTATATATAAGTGATGGAGTATTGGCCTAATAATCTTGCTAATTTTTGTTTTTGTTGCCATAATAAATTCAAGTTCTATTGATTGAATTTGGAAAATTTGGTTAATAGTACTCCCTTCGTCCCATAATATAGTGTTCACTTCTCATTTTTTCACGGGAATTGAGGAAAATGGAAGGAGCAATAGGATTTTAAAAAAAAAATAAGAAAGTGTTTTTTGGTACGTAATTTTGTCTTGTAACTAGCACTTTATTTTCTTGTTCCTTTAAAAAAAATTCAAAAAGCAATGAAAGTTCCTTGGAATGGTGTAAAACAATAAATAAAAGCACATATTTTGAAAGAAGGTAAGGGTATTTTTGGAAAGTTTGTGTAGAAATTAAAGATAATTTAATTCAAGTACATTGATAAAAAAGAAAATATGCACAATATTTTAAGGCATCCAAAAAGGAATGCGAGCACTATATTATAGGACGAACGGAGTAATTACTAATTGAACAGCAAAACTAAAAATGGGATAAGTCATGGAGTTGCCATTATGTTTTTAGAAAGAAGCAAATTAAAGTTGGAGGAAGATATGGAGTAAAGAATCATATCATCAATGCATGAATGGGAAATTGGATTTGAAAAATTAGACTTAATTCTCTGCCTCTCTGCAGTCTGCTCTTATTTGTTTGAATTTTGGCCCCCAACTGATTACCGGGTCCTGGGAGATCGCACTCCCCGCCTACCTCCCAGGGCCGGGCGTGACGGGAAAAACTACAAAACAAACTATACTCACAACTTTCATAGGGGAATAGGAGACAACTTCCACAACAGAGAAGACTAGACTTCCCATAGCAAAGAACTAGAAATTCTCACAAAGAGAGACTAACTTATCCAACAAAATAAAGAGATCATAAACTAGAAACTGAAAACAAGAGAAGAAAAGGGGCTTACCATGGATGAAATCATCCATGGCAGCCCTTGACTGTTGAAGAGGGGGAAAAGGGGAGTAGAGGGGGTGGCGAGAGAAAACAAGAGAAGGTTGTTAAGGACTTGAGGATAGGTTAAGACTTAACTTTCCGATTTCTAGTTTTGCTGCTTTATTTGTGGTCAGAGAAATACTACTTATCAGTAGTAACTTAATTAGCTTTTATTTTGATGAAAATATATTGGATGAACATCTATTGATAAGCTTTTGGAAATAATATTTAATTTGTGGGTCACGATATATCACTTGCCAATAATATTTATTGAAGTTCAGTTAATGAACTTTGATATGTATGTTAATTGTGAACTTCAAAAAGGAACTCAAAGTTCTTAATTTTTATAAAAAATGTCCCATATAATCTAATGACGTTTTTATTTTCAAAACCTACGGCACACGATGAAAGAAAAGCACTGATGCTAGCTCGCCTTGTCCATGGAACTTATCCTGTTGAGAATTCTATTTTAATTTGCTTGACTGCACTGAGAAGTCTTTATCGTCATAATTTTTTCACACTTCCAAAAAACCCTTTCTTTTAAAATTGGCTAAATGGTCGAGTTGTCGAGAGTTCGTGTTAAGTTTACTGATAAATGATTAAATCCCATCAATTCTAAATTGACTCGATTATTAAACGAATCAATGTCCCTTAACTTTAGCCTAACTTGTAAATAGGTCACCGATCTGCTTATTGACTCGCTTATCAATCACACACATATGTATAAGCGGAATAGTCCAACGAGGTAACTTTCTTAAGCTACTTTCTATATCAAATATCATGCTAAATGAACCAAATACAACAATCAAAGAACAAATCTCAAAAGGTTATAAAAAACATTTATACCATTATAATGGAACTAGTTTATAATTGTCCTGCAAATGAAGGGCTTATCGTGTTTGTTTCAGGTTTTACAGTTTAACCCTAAACCCACTTACTTAAACAGATTGAAAGCATCAATCCAAATCCACTATTTTTTTTTATCGGAATCTAATCTAGTTGACAGGTCGTATCAATGTTTTCCGCATCTAATAATTCCCGTTTGTTTCCCAAAAAATTCGTGTATGAACAAAATTTGTTTCCAACAATTAGAAATTGAGATAAGTTCTTCTACTTCAAAGTGTAAACAATAAATTTTGTGTGCGGAAGATTCCTAGTTTTTTTTGACATCAAGAGATCATGCAAAATTAATAGCTAATAGAAGGGGCACAGAGCCGTCGACAGTTTACTGCTAGATCATGGGCTTGTTGAATGCTTTGCCTGTGGATCTTTGTAATACGACACCACTGGAGGAGCTAGACCCGGTTACGGATATCATGAATTGTATAACGTGTCGTTATATCTTGAATACGGGGGGAAATCAATCGAACTAAAGTTGTGGAGTTGGTGTTTATCATGATGCTATGGTAGTTGTGCTCAAGAGCCCAAAGGATTGCGTGGGGGCAGGCTTTTGCTTCAGTTAATAGAGCGGAGACAGCATGGAGGAAAGATGTATGGTCATGACTGGGTTCGTCGTTGGTCGCTAACATGACCTAAGCCGCACTACCCGAGCTTGCAATATGGTCCCAAGAGCCATCTGTTTGGAAATGTAGTTGTGCCACACCCTGCAGGCACTAACCGAGATTGGCTATCAGGAAGCCCGGTGGAGTGGGGTCTTGACGGTGGCTCTGGTTGATAGTTAGGCCTTGAATGAAAGCATCATGTTGGTGCATGCCTGTGGAAACGAGGGCTTGTGTTGCCGATAAATCTCGGTGTTGTTGTCGGATACGAAAGCATTACGCGAACACCAAATTAAATAGCCTAGAGAATTACTATGAAGAGTGGTAAGCGTGTGCCATTAAACCCATCTTCCTTCTAAAAATAAATTAAAGAACCAACTTTACAATCCAGTCCTCTATAGGAATGTGGGCATTAGAGTGGAATTGAATAACCAACTGGATGGTTTCCCAGGCCCTAGAAGCCAAGTGACAGAAGCGGAAGAGATGTTGGCAGCTTTCGGGGGCTTGGAGACATGAACGACAAAGATCTGAATTGCAGACTGTTCTCCGGAAGAGATTGTCTTTGGTTGCCAAACTATTGTGCCAAAGTTTCCATAAGAAGAGTTTCCATTTTGGCATGATGTTCAACCCCTAAAATGGTTCGGAAGAAACGCATTTGTCGTTGGGTTGTTATGCTAAAGATTTCTTTTTCCTCTGGAAGCGGTAGGGCGTCTTGTCCCGACTTCGTCGTATGCGGCCGAACGGTGGTGGGTCCAAAAGCGTGAGTCGGGTGTGTCGGGGGTCAATTGAGCTTTATGCCTTTGACTTGTCTTGCGTCGTGTCTCGTAAAATGTGCATGTATTTTCCTTATATCCCACCCCTGATTATGTGGGAGAATGAAATTTGCCACTTTGAGATGAGCCACCTGAATGAGTTGAACGTCATCTCGAAACAGAGGAATGTGCCCGTACATCCATTTTTTTGAGCGGATGCCACAATGTTGCGGCCATTCCTGACTTTCCATGCACAATGACTCGGAAGGGCGCGTTCGCGAAGGAGGCCTTTTTATCCCGAGGAGGTTCGGTTGGCTATGCGCTTAGTAGCATCTGTTGCGTGGGGTTAAAAACTTTGGAGAGAAGGAGGTAAGGGTTGTGGTGCAGTCGCCACACTTGTTTCATCAGAAGTGCTTGGTTGAAGATGCCTACATTTCTTATTCCTAATCCTCCTTTACCCCGAGGGAGGTGGAGTAGGTTTTTACATTTCCAATGGATACCTCTTTGGACCTTTGTTGCCCGGGAAGAATCTCATGATCAAGGCATCCAATTTATTAGCAATAGTGGTAGGGAGTTTGAAAACATATAGGATGTGAGTGATGGAAGCCACTTTAGAACGAGTTGATCAAAATTAGCTTACATTCTTTGAGACAGGGGATCTCGATTCCAGTGAAGATTTTATTGGCCACTTCATCTAGGAGCGGAGTGAAATGTTTAACTTTCTTATCTTGTATGTCAATCAATGCTCCAAGATAGATTCCAAGGGATGGTTTAGACTCCATTCTCAGAAGTGCTTTGTAGTCTTGTTGGTGCTCCTGAGAGATGTTTGGACTAAATTTGACAAAAGACTTTTGTAGGTTGAGCGTTTGACCTGAAATATTGCAGAACCTCGAAATGAGAGTGTTAAATGAGTGCAAGCCTCCTTGGAGGCTTTGAAGAAGAAAAGTGAGTCATCCGCGAAAAAGAAATGTGATATTGTAGGACTCAGATATCTCGGATGGAATGCCTTGGAATTGTTTGAAGTCTGTTGCCAAAGTCGTCATACGAGATAAAATATCCCATATCGAAAAGGAAGAGGTATGGTGATAGGGGGATCTCCTTGTCGTAGACCACATTTAGGGGTAAAGTGAGTAGTAACCACTCCATTGACCAAAATACGATCTGGCTGTCGAGATGCATTGGTGAACTAGATTTCTCCAGTGAGGAGGAAAACCGTAAGCTAACAGTATTTTCAAAATAAATAACCAGCTGACTCTGTCGCAAGCTTTATTCATGTCTAGTTTGAGAGCTGCTAGGTGACGGGAGCCTGATCGTTGTTTGTTGATGATATGAGTGAGTTCGTGACTGATAAGAATATTATCGTCCATGTGCCGTCCCGGGATAAAAGCATTCTGGTAGTCGGTGATAAGTGTAGATAAGAGGGGGTTTCATACGGTTGACCATACATTTGGAGATGCACTTGTATATTGTACTTCTTCTGGGGGTTTCAACTTAGGTATCAGAATCAGCAATGTACGTTTCCATTCTTTAAGAAGATGACCTGTCATGTAAAATTTGTTGACTGCCTGAACGATGGCAGGCCCTAGAATATCCCAGTGGACCTTGAAGCAAGTTGAGGACAATCCATTAAGGCACGGAGATTTGTCAGTCGCAATATCCATCATAGCTGCGTATATCTCAGTAGGAGAGAAAGGAGTTAGACGTTGATTCTTTTCAGTTTTAGCAAGGTGTAGGAGATCAAGTTCTCGCATAACCAAGTCAATTTTTTTTTCGCCATGGGTGGGTTCATTGGTAGCAGGTGATTGATGAGCAATATATAGTTGTTGGAAGTACGTAAGGAGAAAGTTATTGAGTGCCTCAGGATCGTCTACCCATTCTCCTTCAGCATTACGAAGCATATAGATGTGATTGTGGATTTGTCATTGTCGCATTTGTCGAAAGAATTTTTTTGATGGTAGGTCCCCCATTCGAACATATTTGGCCTTGATTCTTTGGGACCAATAGTCATAGGCTAATTGAGCATCGGCTAGTTATTGTTGATGGCAGTTCATGTAATTATTTCCCTGTTGCACCGAGTGCAAGCTATTACCCAAATGTTGCAATTGATCCGTGATTGATTTCCAGTCAATTCCTCTCGAACTCCGATGTTGAATGCACCATTGCTTTAGTCGGGAACTAAGAAGTTGCAGGCGCCGTGAGATAACGTACATAGGGGAGCCATGTATAGGAATGCGCCAAGTTTCACTAATTATATCACGAACCTTCGGATTAGTCAAACACCAGTTATCAATTTGATATGGGCGTTTGCGAGATACCCGGGGTAGGTCAGTTTAAAGTAATATCGGAGCATGGTCAGAGTGCACAATAGGCATGTTTCGAACTATTGTAGCTGGGAAATCATCAAACCAAGATGGAGGCGCATAGGCCCGGTCGAGCCTTTCAAGAATTAAAGCATTATCTTCCCTTCCGTTTGTCCACGTATATCGTGGTCCATGAAAGGGGACATCTTGCAGTTGTAGGTGATGTTTCCATGCTATTATTTCATCCCAACCCCAAATTTGATCGGTTCCACCAATTTTATCCAGGTATTGATCGATCGACTTGATTTATGTCTCCAATTATGAGGTTGTTGTTGTAGGTAGATAAGAGATTGCAAAGTTCAGTCCAAATAAGATGTCTACGGTGGTGATGCGCTTCACCGTAAAAGAACAAAACATAGAAGCACTTCTCATTACTAGTTTCTATTTTACAAAATACATAGTTACTACTATTACAAACAACATCAACTAAGAAAGGCCCCCAACAAAAAAACTTCTAGGCCACCCTTCATACCTTCCGCGTCTACACCAAAAACTTGCTTAGGATTAGTAGTACTAAGTAATTGAGCAACATATTCTACATTAGCTTTAGTTTCTTGAACAAACAAAAAAGTGGGACAATGAACAGATAGAAGCCAGAAGATATACGTGATTGCTGGGTTGTCTCTGGCGTTGATACCTCGGCAATTCCAAGCTAGGATCTTCATATCTCACGGGGTGGTTGATTTGGGTAAACCAAAACCCTATCATCATCTTCACTAATAGTCAGCTGCAAGTTGAAGTAGAATTCCATGGGGTTTGCCTCAAGATCAGAAGCGCGTGCATTGGAAGTTTGACCCTCATCGCCGACTGTTATGTTCCGTTTTTTATTCCAGTCAGCGCCTGGCTCTGGTGGAGAGCAACGTGGTTGTCGTTTTTTGTGCTTGCAAGAAGTAACCTCAGGTCCAGGTTCCACTCCTAGATGCTTAGCCATGGAGATGTCAGTAATGGCTTTGACTTTGAAGTTTGTGGAGGAATTTTTTGGCCAAAGATTCAAGCCACCCTTCGCATCCCGCACCTCAAATTGCCCTTTTTCTGCTTGAACTTAAATTGGGAGATATCACCTTCATACGGTAGAGCACTTTGTACAAAGAACGACATTGCGAGTTAGAACCCCATCCCTCCTCTTTTTACTCGCAAACATGCTTGACGTGCCTTTGTAGAGCTAGCACGATTTGTCGAGGGGGTGGTTGGGAGATTCATCGCTTCAAATTACTCAGGATCATAGGATATGTCATCTGATGAAGAGGAGTGTAAGTCCGAGAAATTGGAGCGGGCTAGTGGGGGAATATAAGCCTTCCTGTTCCATAGAAGTGTTTATAGGAGTCATAGGTACCTGCAACTACAAAATCGTATTAAGAGGGTCTGCCATTAGGGGGTGAGATTCTAAACTTGGAATTGATGAGAGATGAGATGTGGCGAAGTTCCTCTGGCTCAGATTCATCCATCGCTTCAGCATACTCGAGCGGCTCAGGCGGAGGAATGATATTAGTGACATCCAGGTGTTGCTAATTGATGGGCCCAGCTTTGTCTAGGCCTGGAGGCCTTCTTGTAGCTTAACCCTGTGCGACTATCTTTCAAAAGCATCTGGATGAGGCTGAACTGATCTTGCATGAGGAGAGAGAGTAAGGCCGAGATGAGGACTCCCCAAGGACTGGGGAGCGAAGCAAATGCCCATCGCTGCACGAAAGGGTCGTTGGGCCTGGGCCCACCCAGGTAGACCCAAATGATGGAGTATCCCCCTGTTCTTGGTTCTCGGTTCTTGTTTGGGCCCATGATGGGTTTGGTTATTCGGTTGAGAGTTTTGGTATGTAGGGTTAGGGTTTGAAGGGGTTAAATTTAGATCTAGGGTTTGAGTATTTTGGGTATTCGGGTTAGAAATGATGGCTCCCGGATCAGGAAAAAGACCGAACCTTCGACACAGTGAGGGAGTGGCTTCTCTGAGTTCCCGGAGTTGTGAGGGGGTTAATTCCTCAGTTGGTGCGTTGGAGAAATCAGCAGTACCATAACGATAATCTAGAGCATTTCACAATTCATGAGCAGTTTTGGTATGACAGAAAATACGATAGATACTATCAGACAAAGCACTTAAAATTCTGCCATGACATAAAATGTTTTGACTCTCAAGATCAGGGGATTTAGAACCATCTGCATCAGAGTCTATGAGCATACTCTTTTTAATCACAGAAAAGAGGTTCAGTTCAGTCAACCAAAATTTCATTTGTTGCTGCCAACACAGGAAATGCTTTCCATCAAACTTATCAGGTTTACTAGACAAGGACTTAAGAATATCCATAACTGTAATTCTAATTAACAGTAATTCATAAAATTATCCTCTCTAAACCTGTTGGAAAAATAATAGATAATAACAGTAATTAGGAATTACAGTAACACTCAACTCAGAAAATCATTTTAACAAAATTATTCAAGTACACTGCCAATCAGGATCAAACAACAAATTAATAACAAACTAACTAAATTCAATAAATAAGAGTAAGTTCCGAATAGCCTGGGTCGAAGCACGTCGTAGCGCTCTCTTTAGAGAGGATACGCCCCCACTGCACTGGTCAATTTAGAATATGTCCCTCTCCCAAGATTCGACAACCCGTCGGACTCCTTCGGTGACAGCAAAGAAGAATCCCCAAACCAGTTGATAACTCGCTCCAATCGAAAATTAAAAGCTTTTTATTAAATTGGCTATGGAGGATTTTAGTGAGTAGTGAAGAAGATGAAGTAAGCAGTAGTAAAGAAGATGAAAGAAAAGTGTCGTGGTATTTTATGAGAGAGAAAGAGACTTTGACGTTTGCCTTTTGTTGCCGTGAATAAATGAGAAACTTACTGCTTCTTATAAATAGTACAACCCAACAACGATTATAAACTAAAATGCCTACAATTTAGGCCCACTCCCACAACAACTTATTTTCCCATTTAACTTGGACTGACCCAATACCACTTATAATAGTAACAACCCAAAAATTAAGGAGCACTAAACCACTACTTAGACTAACAGAAAAAATTGAGAAAGTAAAAGGATTTACAAAAATATTTTACTAATAATAAATAATAAAATTTTAAAATCATAAAAATGAAATATTTCCAACAAATTCATGGGGTAATGATTGATGATAACTGGAAGGTGTTAGGCGCCACTTTGGGCCTTTATGTGTATTATTTTTGTATAGTTTATGTTATGAGGGTTTAATGTATAAAGCCCATGTAGCCAATACTAGGTTGTACTTAATTACTGCTTCTTTGAGGAAATACAACTAACGTAATCATAATCTCAACATGGTATCGAAGCCTAATACTTAACCTACCCTACCTCTGCCATTTTTCTACCCCTGCCTCTTACTCACGGTCATCGCCCACCACTGCCGTTTTTTTTAAACTCATCACAGCAGCCTCCTCACTGACTCCGCCTTCTTCTCTTGCTTCCTCACGAACGCAGCCATGATCGAAGACTCTAAACTCGATGCTTCTTCTTCGTTCTACCTCGGATCGGGTGATCAACCCGGAAACCTAATCACTCACGTGATTCTTAAAGGCGACAACTATCTTGCGTGGGCTAGGCAATCATGTTGTCCTTGAAAGCTCGCCGGAAATTCATTTTTGTGGATGGTACCATTACTAAACCTTCTGAGAAAAAGAAACTTTTGGATTGGGATACTGTGAATTCCATGCTTGTTTCTTGGATGCTTCGTAGTATAGACTCGAAGCTTGCTTCCTCTATTCCTTATTTCGAAGAAGCCTGTGCTCTCTGGTTGTACTTGGAGGCGCGAATCTGCATCGCCGACGGAACTCGCCTACAACAACTCCGTTCCAACATCACCACATGTAAGCAAACTAAAGGTATGTCTATGGAGGACTACTATAATTCTTTAATGGGATTGTATGATGATTTGGCCCGTTTAAAACCTCTTCATGATTGTGTGTGTGGTGCGTGTACTTGCAACGTCGCCAGCAAGTTTGCCGCCGATCGCGAAGAAGAAAAGCTTCACCAATTCTTTATTGGTGTTGATGACGATCATTACTCCACGGTTAGATCTAATCTTTTATCTCAACAACCCCCAGTCGATATTAATCGTGCATACCAAACCTTCCTTCAAGAGGAGCGAGTTCGCGACCTCGTGCGTGACAAAACCATTGTTGCGACGGTCAAGCTTTTGCGCGTCAAGGTATCACATAGCCGTCTGATAAATCGGCCCTTCATTGCACCTATTGCAAGAAACGTGGCCACGACGTTTTCTGCTTGTTTTAAACTTCATGGGAAACCTGCTTGGTGGGAAGAAAAGTATGGGAAGTCGTCGGCTTCCATCGCATCTGACTCGCCTCGTCTAGCCCCTCGCTAGCGTGTCCACTTGGCGCCAACGGCCCGGCGATCCTCCACCAGCTGCTGCGCGGGCCCACGCCGTGTGTCTTTGCCCGTACTGCCACTCTCGGCGGCGGCTCTCCTTCGATTGTTAGGGAGGATGGGCGCGGCACTTCTCTTGCCTCTTTGAATCCTGCACAAATGGAAATCCTATTGAACATGGTAAATGAAAAATCATCGAACGCATGATGGGTGAGTGTCCTTCTTCCTCTTGGCTCATTGATCTTTGGAGCCTCTTATCATTTTACGGGGGAACGCTGCTCTTTTGATTGATATTATTTCTATTCGTGCGTGTCATGTGGGGTTGCCCAATGGTCAATATGCTATTGCGACTCGGGCGGTGTTGTAACCCTTCTTGGGGGTCTTGTTCTTACGGTTCCCTCTCTTCAATGCAATCTCATCTCTGTGTCACAATTAATTGATGACTCTAACTGTTTTGTTCGCTTCACTGATTCTCTTTGTGCTATACAGGACCTTCGCTCGGGGAACCTGATTGGAGCCGGTGAACGAAAGGATGGACTCTATTATTACCGGGGGATTCCAAGTGTCTGCGCGGTGACTGTTTCAGAAATCAGTGACTTTGAGCTTTGGCATCGTCGTTTGGGGCATCCGTCGGATAAGGTCGTCAAGTTTCTTCCAGTTTTTGGCTCTTCTAGTAGTAAACAAGCATTAAATAAGGCATGTGTTGTTTGTCCTCAAGCAAAACAATCTCGTCCTAGTTTTCCTATTAGTTACAATAAAGCCAGTCGCATATTTGAATTGATTCATTGTGATTTATGGGGTCCTTATCGCACCCCCTCCTCTTGTGGTGCACATTATTTTTTGACTTTAGTGGATAATTATTCTCGTGCTACTTGGGTGTATTTGTTAACCTCTAAAACTGATGTGTATGCGTCGTTCTCTTCATTTTTTGCTATGATTGCACGTCAATTTGAGGTGAAGGTTAAAATGGTGCGTAGTGACAATGGCACTGAATTTAATTGCATGCTTGATTATTTTAATGCGCATGGCATCATTTTTCAAACCACTTGTGTTGGCACCCCACAACAAAATGGTTGTGTTGAACGGAAACACCAACATATACTTAATGTGAGTCGTGCTTTGATGTTTCAAGGTCATTTACCAATCTCTTTTTGGGGTGAGTGTGTTCTTGGTGCAGTTTACTTAATTAATCGAACATCTTCTCGTTTGTTGAATAATAAAACCCCTTATGAGGCTCTCTTTGGTGTGGTCCCTGATTTTCATGCTTTGAAAGTGTTTGGCTCTTTGTGTTTTTCTTATAATCATCGAACTAAGGGGGACAAGTTTACTTCACGAAGTCGGAAATGTGTCTTTGTTGGTTATCCTCCTCACAAAAAGGGGTGGAAATTGTTTGATTTGGAGACTCATGAAATTTTTGTTTCTCGGGACGTTAAGTTTTTTGAGAATGAATTTCCTTTTGAGACTCATCATTCTTCATCTGGTGAAAGTGTCGGGTTGATGGTTATTTTTTGGAGGATTTGGCACAAGTTTTATCTCTTAGTGAGGCTGATTTACACGGCCCTTCTATGGACCCTCCTGCTGGTCCTTCGCATCCTTCCGCTTCTAGGCCTACTGCCTCCAGCGCCTCTTCATCCTCAGCTGGGCCTAAGCCCACTCCTCATGCTGGGCCATCTTCCACGAGTGTTGACGCCACACTCTCTGGACACGAGGCCCCCCAAGAAACTGGGCCTAATGTCCCGCAGGATGCAGCCCCCCAGCTGGGCCTTCCGTGTCTGGGCCTAATGCTCCGCGCGCCACTGCTGGGCCTACCGCGTCCGTTTCTGACTTGGGCTCTGATGTCTTTGTCGCTATACGCTTCTTTGTCTTCTACTTCTGAGTTGGGCCGAGGCAAGCGCGACAAACTCCCCTCGGTTTTGCTACGTGACTATGTTACGACTTTGAATCCCGCTATGAGTCCATCCCCGAGTTCGCCTCCTTCTTCCAGTTCCCCAGGTACACCTTATCCTTTAGCACATTTTGTGAATGCTGACAAATTCTCTATGCGCCACCGTGTGTTTCTTGTTGTTGTTACTGCAGGTCATGAGCCTCGTAGCTCCAAGGAAGCTATGGCCTATTCTGGTTGGCGTGAAGCTATGCAAAAGGAGATCTCTGCCTTGGAAGCTAATGACACTTGGGTTTTGACTACATGTTCTTGGGTGCAAATGGGTTTATAAAATAAAATATCATGCTGATGGCACGGTTGAACGGCTCAAAGCTCGTCTTGTCATCTTTGGGAACCGTCAAGTTGAAGGCCTTGATTATAACGAGACTTTTGCTCCCGTTGCCAAGATGGTAACTGTTCGTGCTTTCCTGGCCATCGCTGTTGCGAAAAATTGGGAGTTGCATCAGATGGACGTCCACAATGCCTTTCTTCATGGTGATCTTGATGAGGAGGTGTATATGAAGACTCCTCCCGGTTTTCATGGTCACAAGTCTGGTTTGGTGTGTCGGCTTCAGAAGTCTCTTTATGGCCTTCGTCAAGCTCCTCGGTGTTGGTTTGCCAAGCTTGCTGCTTCTCTCAAAAAGTATGGCTTCCTTCAATCCTACTCTGATTATTCCCTCTTCACTCTTACTCAGGGCTCTGTGCAGCTCAATGTTTTTGTCAACGTTGATGACTTGATTATTTCTGGGAATGATTCTGCTGCTATTGTTGCTTTCAAGTACTATTTGGGTGAGTGTTTTCACATGAAAGATTTGGGTATTCTCAAGTACTTTTTCGGTGTAAAGGTCGCTCGTAGTTCCGAGGGGATTTTCCTGTGTCAACGCAACTACACCCTTGACATTGTGGCTGAGTCTGGCCTTCTTGGGGCTCGGCCCTCTAGTTTTCCAATGGAGCAGAATCATCATCTCGCTCTTGCTACTGGCTCTCTTCTTGAGGATCCGGAGCGTTATAGGCGCCTTGTTGGCCGTCTCATCTATCTTTCCTTCACCCACCCGGATTTAGCTTACACGGTTCATATCCTTGCTCAATTTATGCAGGCTCCTCGACAGGAGCACTGGGATGCAGCTCTCCGCACTGTTCATTATTTAAAGGGCTATCCAGGGCAAGGTATTCTCCTCCAGGCTGATTGTGACCTTCAGTTGACTGGTTGGTGTGATTCTGATTGGGCTAGCTGCCCCCTCACTCGCCGTTCTCACACTGGCTGGCTTGTCTTTCTTGGTCAATCTCCTGTGTCCTGGAAGACTAAAAAGCAGCGTACTGTCTCTCATTCGTCCGCCGAAGCTGAGTACCAATCTATGGCTACCACTACTTGTGAGTTGATCTGGCTCAAGGCTTTGCTTCTTAGTCTTGGCATTGCTCATCCTCACGCTATGAGTTTATATTGTGATAGTCAGTCTGCTTTGTACATCGCTCAAAATCCTGTCTTTCATGAGCGTACAAAGCACATTGAGGTGGATTGTCACTATATCCGTGATGCTCTTCAGGCTGGTGTCATTTACACTCATCATGTTCCTACTACTGAACAACTTGCCGATATTTTCACCAAGGCTTTAGGCAAACGTCAATTTCACTATCTTTTAGGCAAGTTGGGCATTTGTGACCTCCATGCTCCAACTTGAAGGGGGGTGTTAGGCGCCACTTTGGGCCTTTATGTGTATAGTTTTTGTATAGTTTACGTTATGAGGGTTTAATGTATAAAGCCCATGTAGCCAATACTAAGTTGTACTTAATTACTGCTTCTTTGAGGAAATACAACTAACGTAATCATAATCTCAGCAGAAGGGTAGAGTAAATGAGAACTTGGCTTTGTAAAAGGGTAAGTTTGTTTTTTAGATCTTAAAGTACTTAGTGAATCCAGAAAGGGAGTGAAAAAGTTCCTAGTTTAAGAACAAATTTTCGTGCGAACTATACTTATCTTCGAAAAATTCTTAGCTTAGGAACAATTTTATTATTACTAACAAATACAATAGTCGTAGATTCAACTATATTTGTACTAGTAATTAATCTATTATAACTTTTAATGATTAAATATACAACATTTGTAATTCAAGCACAACATAGTTAAATTAGTTAATGTACCCGACATTTTCTTCCGATCAGTTAGGAATGGGGTACATCTCCTTAGTTTACATGGTGCTACAATTCTACAATTGCAGACATAGTTCGCCGAGGGACACCAGTTAATCCCAAAGATAAATGAACATAGCAAATCAATTTGTATTTTAGTAACTAAGACAAAATAATTTGCAATCACAATGATTAAATATCCCATCTACAGTAACTAGGGTTGTGCACCGGTCCCAAAGAACCTGAATTTTTCTATTCAGGTCCGGTTATACTTATTTGCTTCAATTCATTTTTAATTTTTTTTTCCTTAAATACTATTCCCGCCGTTTTCTTTTGTTGTTCCTATTTGGAATCGGGGAGGAAACCAATGCAACTAAAAAAATGGGCAAGATTCCACTATTTTAAATAAAATTAAATTAACAAAAAAACAAATATTCTAGCCCTTTGAGTTATTCTATGTTAAGCAACCAATGATACACAAAGTTTGAGGGGTAAGAGTAAAGTAACTACAAACTAGTGTGAACACATTTATTACTCTTTGAGTTACTCTATGTTAGACAACCAATTAGACAAAAGTTTGAGGGATAAAAAGGTAAACAATGACTACTCAATAGTGTGAATACATTTATTTCAACTCAAAACTAATGGAAAATTTAATTCATAAATTATACTATATATGGAAAGATTCAAAATAGGAACAATAACATATCGAAATTTCCCAATGGGGAATACGGGAACAACAAAAGAAAACAGAGGGAGTAACATATTTATAAATTAGATAGATTAAAATTCAATCTCTATTATATAAGGCAACTAGGAGGACACCAAAATATAAAAACCCCTATTTTACCCCCACAACAAAACAAAATTATAAAATCTACCACAATTTAAATTTAAAATGGAAAGTGAAATAAGAAAAAAAAAAAAGAGGGGGAACGAAACCCTTAACAACTGCTCAGCAGTTACTAAATTAACAAAAAGAACAACAAGGTGAAAAACACGACACTCTTCTTCATCTTCTTTCTCTTTCCAACCTTCAATTAACTGTAAATCCTCAATTCTTCCTCAGCAGTTCTTCCTTAATTAACTGCACATTTTAGAATTTTATCTTCAGAACAAAAAAAAACCAACAAAACACGATAGACAATATCTTCTTCCCCTCTCTAATCCATAATATTCCTCCTCTTCCATAATTTTCCTGCTCTTCTTTTACCTATGCATATAAGAGACATTGATTAAGAAACTCTTGGTCAAAAGTAATCAAGTAATTCCATTGACTTAATTTTTTGGTACAGGTAATGAGGTAACTCTTCCTCCTCTGACATTGTTTGTTTGGTATGATTTTATCAAGGAAACAAGGAGAAAGAAGACAACATTGACAAACATGGTAAACAACCAAGAAAAAGTTAGGGATTTTGAGGGACTTTTACCAAGAACAACAAAGAGCACAGACATCAGGATTCAGGTATTTGTTTAGTGATATTAAATTGTAAATATTTTGTTTGAGTTAGCTCAAAACCAAAAAGTAATATTTATAAACGTTGTTTACCAGCCATATAATTTATTTATTTTTGACAATGTAATTCAGTCCAAGTGAAACTAATCACATAATTTAGTGAATATGAAACTCAAAATTAAGAGTTGAGGGAGTAACTCATCGCCTCATATTTTGTTGAATCAGAGACTTCGAACTGTTCAGTAAAAAGATCGTATAATAGAGTGAACATATAATTATGATTTCATATTAATTCTCATATTAAAACTTTTTAATTTCAGTTCGAACAAAATCAAAGATTTCAAGAAAACCATTCTGAATGTAATTCTCATGTTCGATCTGTTCAATAAAAGAGTTGAAAAATGCAATTAGGAATTTCGAGTTACTAAAGCAAAACAACATCTAAATTACCGAGCGAAGAGGAATTTGAATTCGCGAGAACCCCGTGAAAGGAAGGAGCAAGCGGCGGCACTAGCACTGGAACTGGCGCTGACGAAGTTGCCGGCGAGGATTAAGAAGATATGGGCAATGGGGTTTTGTGGTGGAGTAGAGATGGTGGTGGCGTTTGGATTTTATTATATTTTGATATAATTCACTACGTTACTTAATTGCCAATAATTTGTACGCACTTATTTTAGTTTCACTTCACTAATTTGTAACACTTACTATACTCCACTAACTTATATGTAACACTTACTATACTCCGTATAATGTAACTTATGTACCAAAGACTCTTGGTCTTATGGTATGGCTTCCTATCTCCCACATGGGAGACCAAGGTTAAAATCTTGGTGGAAGCAAAAATTTCAATATTGTTAGGGGGGTAGGTTTGGGGCTTGTTGGGCCTCTGGGTGAGTGGCTCTGTGCGAGGGCAGCACAGAGGAAATTCATCTTACCACGGGTTCTTGAAAGGGGGCCCAAAAAAAAAAATATATATATATATATATATATATATATATATATATATATATATATATATATATATATATATATATATATATATAGAAGTGAGTTCATATGAGAATGCATACTTACATGAGAAATGAGAATGGATTTTACGCGCTATAACTCTAATGAACAAGTGATGTAACTCTAATGAAAAAGTGATGTAACTCCAAAAAAAAAATATTAGGAAAAAAAAAATTTTTTTTTGGGCTCAATTTTTTTTCCGGGGGTATAACTCTAATGAACAAGTGTTGTAACTTTAATCCAATCGTGTGGTTGAGATTCATTCTCATTTTCTCATGTAAGGAGAGCATTCTCATGTGATTCGCCTATATATATATATATATATATATATATATATATATATATATATATATATATATATATATATATATATATATATATATATATATATATATATATAATGTAACTTATGTAATACTTACTATACTCCATTACCTTATGTAACACTGACTATACTCCACTACCGTATAATGTTACTAATTATACCACTTACTATACTCCACTAACGTATAATGTTACTAATTATACCACTTACTATACTCCACTAACGTATAATGTTACTAATTATACATTTATACTACTTACTATACTCCACTATCCAATGATGTTACTAATTATACTACTTACTATACTCCACTAACGTATGATGTAACTTATGTAACACTTACTATACTCCACTAACGGATGATGTAACTTATTATACTACTTACTATATTCCACTAACGTATAATGTAACTTATTATACTACTTACTATACTCCATTTACGTATAATGTAAATTAATTATACAACTTATTATACTCCACTAACGTATAATGTAATTTATTATACTCCATTTACTCCAAACATTATATATGATATTCAAAACACTGTATGTAGCATTTCAAACA
Source organism: Beta corolliflora (assembly GCA_947648045.1). NCBI lineage: Eukaryota > Viridiplantae > Streptophyta > Magnoliopsida > Caryophyllales > Amaranthaceae > Beta > Beta corolliflora. The sequence continues at coordinate 47,495 of CANSZD010003824.1, forward strand.
CTATTTCCTTAATAGTGAACACTAGTTTTGCATATTGGAAACAGTTATTTTGTTACAAACTCTATTCGATACTGTAGACAATATTATGATAAAAAAACAGTGGTTATTGTAATCAATTTTTGCAAAAACAATAATCTTGTATTGGAAACACGTACTCGCACACAGTATTTATGTACAAACAAATACTATTTTGATTACTTGAACACTACTTTTTACATACTGAACACTATGTTTTACATAATTAACATTGTTGTACCTTGCCAAACACTAGTTTACTTTACGTTAACTGAGTATACCACTACCAAAAGTTATATTATAACAAAGAAATACGTAAACTCACTATATATATGTCCCACATTAGTTAGTCAAAACAATTAACTTCTCCACAAAAATGGTTGACTTTGTAAACATTTCCCCCATCAACGAACCACGTCAGGGGTGGTACTTCGCTGAAGGTACAAGTCGGACCACCATGTATCGCACCCCCCACCCCTGCGAAAACCGGAAATAGATTTCAACAAATATTTTTATTGGAGGGAGCACTCCTACTTTGGGGAGGTCGAAGCAACCCCGACCAAACTCCGGCAGATTATACGCGCTTTTCGCAATGATCATACTGAATTAAATAGGTTATAATCAAATACCTTATAATTAAATAACCTATAATATAATAAAATAACTTAGAATTACCTTGTTATCAAATGAATTAGTATCAAATACCTTACAATCATATAACTTATAATCAAATAACTTAAATCAAATAATTTATAATCAAAGATCTTAGTGAGGATTTTTTGGTTAAAAGCACTTTATGTTCTTTGATTTTTTAAAACAATCCCCTTTTTTTTTTTGGAAATGAACCCCAAACGTTTTATAAAAATTTTGGTTGCACTCAAAACCTAACTTCCGTCAAATCCAGGACGTTTGTGGGGCCCTTTTTTCCATTTTCCCTCCTAAATGTTGCGTGAAATGACATTTGTATCCTTGGGTAATAAAACCCTTCAACTAACCCCTTCATCTCTCTCATTCAATTCCTTCGTTTCTGATTTCATCTCTCACTTGCTTCAGTCAGAAATTCATCCTCTCTCTCTTGTCATCATCTACACATTTTCATCTTCTCTTTCAGTCTCTCTCATCCAGTTAGGGTTGCAACACTCTATCTTTCCTTCGTCATCATGGAGAATTCTGCAATGACAGAAAAGGGAAACTTTTATGGACGGTAAAACAAGAGCATGGTGCCCAAAATAGGTAATTCACTATGCTTTGGGTGAAATTACCTTTATCTTCATTAAATTAGATTTTTTAATTGCTGGTTTGTTGGATTACTGTAATGGTGCTTAGAAGCCCTAATTTTTTAATTGCTTGTTGATGTTAAAAAATGATTCTTTGAAATTTTTTGTTCAACACCACCAAATTTTCCACCTTTGGCTTAGTGTCTTGAATCCTTGCGATTTCACTCTTTAAAAACGTTACTTCATGTGTCAACAACCTCTTCTCCGACTAGGTTCATTAATGACCACCTTCGCCACTCCTCCCGATTCTTGTCAACCCATCCAAAGAATCCACACCCTTCTCTTCCAGTATGAAGATCTGAGAATTTGCAGGCATAGAAACTCCTCCCAGGATTGTCATGCGTCCATGACCTCAAAATCTTAGCAGGAATTCGACAATTGCATTTGGTTGACATAACCCTAATTGAACAATTAACCCAAATTAAAATAAGCAAATAAACCCTAGAATTGCAAAATTGCCCAAAATTGAATGCCTAGAAATGAATGTAACACTTACTTGATTTGAAGGATGTCAGGAATTGTCAATTGAGAGTGGAATTGCAATTTTTCGTTCGAAATTTTGGAGTAGCAGCTTCAATTTTGGGGTGTCGGAAAACGACCATTGTGAGAGAGGGAAGATCCTGATTTGGGGATGAAGAGGTTGTTATATAATAGCATAGGTGGGCCCCACAAACGTCTGGATTTGACGGAAGTTAGGTTTTGGGGGTGCAACCAAAATTTTTATAAAACGTTTGGGGGTTCATTTCAAAAAAAAAAAAACAAAAGGGGGATTGTTTTAACATCAGCAAACATAAGGGTGTTTTAACCAAAAAATCCTATTGTAAAAAACATTATAACTAGATAACCTATAAACAAACAACCTAAAAATCAAATAACTTATAAGCAAATAGTAGTACCTTATAATCAAATACCTTTTAATTAGATAACTTAAAACCAAATACCTTATAATCAAATACTCTCTCTGTATTTTGTTTAATCTTACCTGCTTTGATTGTATGTATTTGCCAATTTCTTTGAAGTCAAATATCTTTCATTACATATTAGTAAAAATTAAAACGATTGAATATTATTAAAGTACTCATTGAGACGAATCAAATAAGACACTACATGACAATATTACTTTAGGAAAAAATCAAAAGAATAATCCGAACTATGGATAATCTTCCCATAATAATTTGAATTGTGGATTATTCTAAAATAATCGCAAATATGGTGGTTACTTCCCCAAAATGATCTCAAGTGTCCAATAACATATTTAATTAGTTGATTTTCTCTTTATTTTTTCAGTTTTCTCACTCTTCTCATGTGGTCTCTCAATCTATTCAAGCCGCCTAGAGTTTAATTTGACACATCATTTTTAGACTTTTTTAATTGGTTCTTTTAGGTCACTATGTTATTTTGAGAAAGCACCCCAATAATTGAATTTATTATGGAATAGTAATCCATAGTTGGGATATTATGAGATAATTAGCCATAGTTCAGATTATTCATGTGAATTTTTCCATTATTTTATATACATTGAGAATAATTTAATTAGAAGATTATCTCTAATTGTGTATAGTGCCAAAATTCCAAATGGGTAAAATATAAAAATACGGAGAGAGTACTTTATAATCAATTACTTATACCTTATAGTTAAATAACTTAAAATCAAATAATTAGGATTTTTTGTCAAAAACCACCTTATAAAACATGAAATTTATAAGAAACCACATTATATAATTTTTTTTGCGAAAACAAACCTTTTAATTTTTTTTTTGTGAGAACAAACCTTATGCCATATTCCGATCATTGAACCGAGGTTTCGGCATTGACCATCTCACATGGATTTTGTTGGGTTTAAAAAGTCATGTGCATTGCACATGACATGGTGAATCTAGGAAACGTTGGGTCAATTATCGGAATTTGCCGGAACCTTGGGTAAATGGTTGGAATTCGGCATAAGGTTTGTTCTCACAAAAAAATATTATTTAATATTTTTTTCGTAAAAAAAAATTATATAAGGTGGTTTATTACAAATTTCATGTTTTATAAGGTATTTTTTGACAAACAACTTGTAGTCCAATACCTTATAATCAAATCAAATAACTACAATCAAATAATTAGAATTAAATACCTTATAATCCAACAATAAAAGAATTAAATACCTTATAATCAAATATATTTAGGTTTGACAATGTTTTTCGGTTGTCAAACAACTGATGAGCAAATATTAATTTGGACTTTATGTAATTTGTGAAGGTTGTATTTTGACCATTCAAAATTAAAGTTCACTGGACTAGAAATAGTGTTCATTGGTGTTTCATATTTGTAAATTGTACAGTATATCAAAATTTTTGTTTCCTCTGTGTATGTTTTAGTTTTACAATAAATAACCATCTGCTTATTCGTTTTAATTAAGTGAAGACCATTGTTCTTCTTAGTTTCATCTTGTTTTTTCAAGGAGGTTTCGAAGCGATTCGATGATTCAATAAACAAAGAGTCGTCTTCCACCTCCGGGCGCACGGCTGCAACTTCAGGCACTTATTGCTATCACCAAGTGGAAGGAGAGATGATAAACATCTATCTGCCGGAAGTCGTTCTCCGAGTAACAAAAGTGGGTCCAATGCCGGAAGAGTTCAATAAATGCTCCCATTTCCAGATCTGATATACTGTAATTTTTTTTTTTGAGGACAACTTTTTTCTGACTATACGCTGTTTGTCAGTAGGGGTGAAAAATATTCGGATTAAATCCAAAATCCAATCCAATCCAATCCGAATTAGTAATTCGGATTGAGATTTTTGAGTTGGATTTTCGATTTGATTTTGAAAAATTGGATTTTCGAATCGGATTGGAGTGAGGGTAATTGGATCCAAAATCCAATATAACCGAATAGCAATTTGTCTTGTATTATGTATTCAGATTGGGGCAAGATCTTAATCGAATTTTTTTTAGAAAAGTCCTAATCCATAGCCCAATAGGCGTATCACTTCAACCCTTCCCCTAAAACCCTAACATCACTTAATTCCTCATTTCCTAAATCTATAAAATTTCATTGTTGTCTTATTTTATTTCATCGAAAAACTAGAGTTTTGAAAAATCGGATTTTCGGATCGGATCCAATCTAGAGTATGAAAATTCGGATTGGATTGGATCGGATTCAAACTCTAATCGGTTTGGATTCGGATTGGAAAAATGAAATCCAAATTTTGTTCGGATCGGATTGGATTAGGCTCTAATCCAAACCGTACATCGAACTTTCACCCCTAATTGTCAGGTTGGTGAGCAATTGTTTCCCCCCCTTTCCTACTCTATTCCCTGGGCCCAAATCAGTACCTTTTATTATATTATATCCTCTGCTAGATGTTTATCATCGCTCAAGTTGGTACTCCCTCCGTTTTTTTGTAATTGCTACATTTTCCATATATGGGTGTTTCTTTTTAATCTCTACGTTGTTTTAACTTTTCTTTATTTGGGGATTTGGCCCACCATAAAGTATTACTATTATATTTGTTTTTCTTTTTCACCCAAAAATCTACTTTTTGACTTTTTCCATTATTTTACATTAAATGGGTCAAAAATCTCCTCCCAAAAGCTTGAAAGTGACTTTACCTATTGTTGTGCATACAACAATGTAGCAAATAAAAAATGGAGGGAGTAATATACAATATGATGTTAATAAAATATGATGTTATACAATATGATGTTAATAAAATATGATGTTATACAATATGATGTTAATAAAATAATAGATGAAATAAGTTGAAATTATGAACCCAGCTGGCAAATATAGGATGTGCAATGATATTAGTTTCATTACTATTCACTTCGTCTTCCACTACGGCCCATTTATGTTGGTGTTTAAGCAAGGATATTGACATTTTATGTGGGTCAAGAAATCCAGATTTTTAATTTCTTCAACAATCTATGTTTAAGCAACGATATTGACATTTTAACGTACTTTTCTTAGGTAGCTAATAGTAAGCTTATTATCATTGTCACTTACAGTTTGATTGTCTTTATATATTATGATAGATGTGTTTTTTTTGGTCGATTATGCTTTTTATGAGCCGAATTGTTCTTCATTATTCATGAGTTTTTGTAATTTTAATGAATCGTGTTTTTTATTGTTTTGCATATAACTAAATACATTTTGAAAATGCTAAAATCATCATATAAATGGATCACACGAATTTAAAAAAATTTATTATTATAAACTTCTTGATTGTATGTCTCAAAAATAGATAATCGTTTTGATATAAATTGCAAAAAAGACACTAAATACTTAGGTGAAATAATATCATAAAGTTATGAAATTGCATTTATTTGGATAGAAACATAATAAAAGATATACAAGAATATAGCTCATAACGGAGATAGAATAAAAGACATCAAATCCCTATCAAAACCCATACAATAATTAGTAAACCTATAGGTCGTTGGAACGTAATAAAGCTCCTAACGGAGATAGAATAAAAAACATCAAATCCCTACAAAAACCCATACAATGATGATTAGTAAAATTATTCGCCCTTATAATATATAGCTAGAATTGGGTAGAAATATATGAATTATCAAATATGGGTCACTGTATTTATACAAAATCCAATAAGGCTACTAATCATTGTTAAATCTCTATTATGTAAGTGAAGAGGTGAGGACTTGGTATTCACTCTCTTTTACAATTGTACCCCCCCAACTAAAAAAGTAATTACAACTTCTCTAGTTTTTTGGGTTATTTCAAAAAATAAATAAAGTAGACTAAAGAACTGCTGTTACTTTTGCTTAAAATAATTGCAATTACAACTTTTACAATTATTTATGTTTTTCTAAAAAAAAATTAAAAAATAAATGTAGTGAAATAAAGATTTGTACGCCAATTGTTCTTTTACTTTACCAGTATTTTAAAAATTAGTATTATTAAATGCAACATGTGTGCTTAATAATTATGAATGAAGATTAGGTTTTCAGTTTTCTAAATTTATAACCCTTAAACTCTTTTTTTTATACTAAAGATACATATATTCCGATCCACCGGTTCAGAATGAAAAATTTCAGGTTTGACCCGGACTAGAGAACTAGGAATCACTGATTTGTATGGACCTCTGAATTTCAATCCCAAACTTACTTTGCACACCCCTAATAGCAACTACTTTTTTTTTAAAACTACAAGAACAATTCTTGTATGAGAACGTGAGAACACTGAAATAGTAATCAAGACATTACATGCTAATATTAATCCTAAACATGTGATCTTTTTTAAATTAGGGGGCGTTTTGGTTTGGGTATTCAAGAAAGGGTAAGGGAATCAAATTAAACAAGTTGATTCGCTTGTTTTTTACAACAATTCAATCATTCCCTTTACCCCTTCCTTTACCCGAAAATTAAACAAAGTAGGGGTGTTTATTTCGGATTATCCGATCCGATCCAAAATTTCAACTATCAGAAAATTTCGGATCGGATAAAGTGTGATCCGAAAATTTTGGGTGCCCGAAATTTAGGATCAGATTTGATCGGATTTTCGATAACAAAAAAATTTGAATCTTTCTATAAAATGCACAAAAAAAGTTTCAGATCGGATTACCGGATATTTTCGGATATCCGGTCATAAACTGGATATTTTCGGATATTCGACTATGAAACCAGTATTTTCGAATATTTTGGATCGGATAACCAAAAATATCCGCATGTTTCTGACATTTTCAGATACCCGAAAATGAAAATTTTCGATATGTATCCGATCCGAAAATTTGCGGATATCCGATCCGTAATATTCAAACTCCAAAAAAGCGGATAAGATATTCGTTTTACCGGATCGGATCCACTGGATCAGAAATTTATGAACACCCCTATCCCGAAGTTCTCTACCTTCATACCCTATACCCCCCAAGGTTTCACTTACCCTTTCCCTCCTCTATTTCATGTCACCTGACCCATTATTGACCACCACCCAAAGCACCACAACACCACCTTAACGACTGAACCACCACAACAATCACTGAACCACCGCCTAGCAACCCTACCACCACCTAGCCACCCCACGGTAACCACCTATCCACCACGAAACCAATACCCTCCACCACTTAACCACAGGCCCGTTCCTGACATATCATGGGCCCTAGGCGAGGTATGAGAATAGGGGCCCTTAAACCAAGGCCGCATCGCGTCTCGCTAAATCATTAGAAAAAGGTTATGTTGAGCATTATGAATGGCAAAATCGTTTATAATCGCATCAACATAATATTTTTCATTAATGCAAATTTTTCTAATGTAAAAAAAATAAAAAATTCCAACATATCTTTTTCAATTGATAAATTTGCCAAACCATTCAACCTTTCTTGTGACTAGTAATTTTGGTCTATAAGTATATTAAGTTTATAAGTGTAACAAAATAATTCAGTTAAATTGTATTTTACACTAAAACAAGATCTTGGTTATATTTAGGATATCAAAAATAAAGTTCTTAGTTATATTTAAGTAATTTAAACATCAATTATGTCATCATAGTGTTTCCTATATGTAAAATAAAAAAAAATCCAAATATAAGCTAGTGCTACTGTGCTATACTGCTATGTGTGCATCTAAAGATATGAGTCACTTAACTTTACTTGATTCTCGTATTTGACTTGTGCAAAAAATAAATTACAAGATAGTAAAAATTACTAAACTATGAGTTATACCTCTAGTTAATTATCATTGCTCTCCCCTCAACATTTTTTTTTATCATTACTCCATTTTTAATACTGATATAAAGGAGATAAGAGTCAAGAAAACTCGAAATTATACCTCACCAAAACCGGCTAAATCGCCAAGAGATATTTCCATTATTTATGAAGATTGCATAACTGCCGCTGGCTCGCCGCCGTCCAGCCGTCGACTACTGGCCTCTTCCGTCAAACTCTTGAATCAACATTCTAGTAAAAACGAATTAAAGATACAAAGAATTGGACTTCTTTTACATTGTTGAATTTTTTTCATTGTAGTTGTAGAATTGAAAAGTTCTTTGAATTTCTTTTTTCTTCTTCTTGAAAACAAAGAGTTGAAATATAATACTACTGGTTTGTTATTTTACTCCCTTTGACATTGATTATTTGTTGGAAGATGGAATTTTTTTTCTAAAGTCAAAGGAGTCTTATTAACTAAAGGGATGATTTATAGAAGTAATGAAGTTTGGGAAACAAACCGTCATTAATTATGGAAGAATTGAAAACTGCATTGCGGAAGAATTGGAAACTTCATTAAGGAAGAATTGAAGTATACTGTCATCAATTAGTATCTTTTCTAAAATTACTTTTTTTTTTAATTTTGGGCCCCCTCTTGCACTGGGCCCTGGGCGGCCGCACCTCCAAACTACCCTCAGGGCCGGGCCTGCTTAACCACCATGCAACCAACACCCACCACCACTCAGCCACCCCACAAAACCACTCAGACACCAAAAACAACCACTGAAGAACCACTCCAGGCCACCACCACCACAACCATAACAACGCCACACCACCACACTAACAAGCAAACCCAAAAAAAAGAAGCAAGAGTAATAATGGAATTACCTTTTCTTATCCTTCATTATGGTTTTTAGATGGTCAAATTCGGACATGAAAACTTCATATATGAACTTTTAATGGTCGAATATTACCTTTAAAACCTCAAATTTAAACTTTTACAGTGGCGGAGAAGGAAACGAGTGAAAGGAGGCGACAAGAGGGCTGCGGCGGCGACAGCAAAAGAGAAGGTGGTGGCGGTAGCAAGGGGGGTGGTGGTTGTTGGAAGAGAGCGGGAGAATATATATGGTGGAGTAATGGTGAGAGGAGAATGAGATCTAATCTAATCAAACAACATTTTTAATTAAAGGGTTTAACTTTCCATTCTCCTTGCATTATTTCTCTTTCTTAACCCCTTTTCCTTTATTCTTCATGAACCAAACGCCCTTTAAAGATTGGCGCCACATAAAAGAGAGTTACTTCATATTTTAGCCAAAATAAATTATTTCTTAGTATATATTTAGTGTTCTCATCGGAATATACATGAATTTTTTCCATGAATAATGTCAAAGGGAGTATTAATTCCTCCTATGCGCTGAACTTGAAATTAATTCCATGGATACCGTCCACGTAGGACAGCACGCTGAACTTGAAATTAATTTCTCGCGTGCGTGGACGGTATCGATGGAATTAATTTCAAGTTCAGCGCATAAGAGGAATTAGTACTCCTTTTGACATTGTTCATGGAAAAAAATTCGAATATACTGTCAAATTATGTTTTACTTGTATATAATTAACTCACAGTTTCCCCTTCAAAAAAAAAAAATAACTCACAGTTTCATATAGTTTGGCATCACCGTGCCATAATTAATCTCTGCCCATCATATCCCTGAGGTCTAGGGATCAAACCTCATGGGACGCATTTGAGGATTTCCCCTTATCCCCTCAAGCATGGCTTCATCTTACCTTTAACAAAAAAAAAATATTAATCTCTGCCCATTGCGTCTTCAAAGTATAAACCAGCCACACATCAATTTAACAAATCCTAAAGACCGCCATGGAACTTCTTCATTCACTCCCTACAACCCTCAACTCATGCAGTTCATCCTCAACCCAAAAACTCCACAATCATCGAAAATCACCATTTCTACCCTCCATAATCTCTCACCCTTTTAATTCTTTCAGCTCCACGACTCCATTTTTACCCAAAAATCGAAAGTGTCTTCATTTTTCATTATCGTTAACCCAACAAAATTTCAATGAACCATCTAATATTTGTTCCTTATTTTCTCCAAACTTTTCATTGCACAAATCTCCATTGTCAAAGGTTACTACTTTTGCTTCAACATCAACAACAGCTACACCCTTTAATTCTACTGCTCCAAATTCCACTGAAAATGTTCATTGGATGGTTATAATGGATAAGCCTACTGATGGGATTCAAACAAAAGCTGAAATAATCAATTATTATGTCAGTATATTGGAGAAAGCTCTGGGAAGGTAGGTTTTTTTTTTTTTTTTTTTAAATGTAGTTAATATCTTATTTTTTTAATTTGGTTTATTTTCTCTTGATTTTAATTATACATTTTGATTAGGGGTTGGTGACATTTTTCAGTGAGAAGGATGCACAAAGTTGTATATATGATGCTTCCTGTGATACCCATTTTGGATTTTGCTGCATTGTTGCTGAAGAAACTTCTAGATTCATTGCTGGTGAACCTTCCATTCCTATTATTTTAAAATTATAGTGAGTTCTAAAAAGTTACTAAGTTTTCTATTAGTTGCAACACTTTTGACTTTTATCTATAAAGTAGAACTTTGATGGGGTACTTTTAAGTTTTAATCAATATTTGATGTCTCTATATAAAACAAATTTTAGTATGCAAGACATTGAATTTATAATCATTGTATATTTACACATTTGATTATTGAATATATTGATGGTTAAGTTGTGTGTTGGCAAGCATGAAAGTCAAAGAGGAAATGTGTTCCTCATTGGATTTGTACATGGTTTTGTGGCTGTATAGGTCTTCCAGGTGTGCTATCTGTTAAGCCTGATCCTGATATAAATTCAGTTAAGAAGGATTATAGTTGTCTGACTTATGCCAATCTTCAAGACAAGTCTGTATCAAATTCACCCAATCAAAGTACATTGTTGTTCCCCAAGGGTTCAAAACATTGGCTTGTACGCGTCGATATGCAGTCTAGTAGAGTCTCATCAAACGCACAGGCTGTTGATTTTTATGTTAAGATACTAACCAAAGTCTTGGGGAAGTAAGTAGACTGACAGGCTATTTCATATATTTTTGATATGTTTAAATTTTCTGAGAAGGAAAATGTTCAATGACAGTGAGAAGGATGCACAGAGGTGTATATATCATGTAACATGGCAGTCTAATCTTGGATTTTGCTGTAAACTTGACGAGGAACCTGCGCGGAAGTTAGCTAGTATTTACCTATTCTGCTCTTTGATTAATTGAATCATCATTTGGTATTTGTTTCCTTACCCTAGACCCTTGTTTTGTGCAGCCATACCTGGAGTTTTATCTGTTAAGCCAGATGAGCATTTTGAGTCAGAAAACAAGGATTATGGAGGTTTGTCAAGTCTGCACATTTGATTTCTATCTAGCTATGTGTTGTTTGCTACAAACTTTGAATATCTCACTTTTTCTTCCAAGAGCTTTTGTGGCATAAGAGATGTCACCTTTAAATAAAGCAAGCAGTTCATACGCTTTTGTTATGGACAGTGTATTGTGGTAAATTCATTTTCGTTTTTAGCTAACTGCAACAATTTAATTTGTTCTTCTAGTAGGGAGTGTATAATAATGGTTTCATAATGCTTAGGTCATTGATATGCTCTTACAGTCCAAATTTTACAAGGCACTACTTATAAGCTATGATTCATAGACAAGCTAGTTGATGTATGCAGACTTGCAATGGATGTAAATACTCTGCCTATCAGCTGGCATTTATGTCATTGACATGCATCTTTTTCTGTGGAACTGCATTTAGGGTTTGTTGAGCATTTGCTGCTACATGGAAGCTTTGACACAAGACTATTAGTCTATCAGTATAAGTTGATGGGCATTATTGTGCAATATAAAGTATCTATTTAGGACTACTGAGGGGTACAATTACTGATAAGGATTAGCACTTGGTGAGTGAAGAAATATTGTTTCATAGAGTTGAAATAATGCAACCATTTTTGGTATGATGTGACTTCGGAGAATGCTATTGGTATATGATCATTCTTTCAAGTTACACTGTCCTGGGTTAATCACTATCCGCCTAGGGTCCATCACCTTAGAGTGTTGTATGTCTTATAATAATACATTAATATGTGTGACTAATCCAGCTTGAAATCTTGTCAGTAGAATCTGCATCTTGGATCTTATACACGCTTGTGACTTGTGAGGGAACTAGTATACGAGGATATATTTGCTACTCATGCAATCTAATTGGAAAAGCTTTTGGACTCTATGCTTATTATGTTTCTAGGTACTGAATTCTGGGAAAATATTACCACTGAGCATGCTTGCATTTGGCATGTGTTAAACTGTCTGTTACTTTGTCTAAAGTAGTCGCTTCCTATATGTTGTAGAATTGTAATCATTATATGAAAGAACTATGTCCAAAATGCCTATGTGAGCATAAGAAATTAAGAAAAACTCCCTAATGAGGTCAAGGTGAGAAACTTATGCTGACCGCATAAACAAAGGACGGCCTAGGCGAACGACCTAGGCGAATATATTGTTTCTGTAAAATGATAGTATTTGAGAAGTTAAATGAAATGGTTTTTGATTTTTCTATTTTATTTATTTATATGTTCATAACTTCATATGTTGTTCTGCTAAAAGGTAGTCTTGTAAAATAATGAAGGAATATAGAACTGGAAGTTCCTAAGACCAAGATAATATACTTAAAGAGATCAGAACAAAAGGGAAAACAAGAACCAAAAGAAGAAAGAAGCTTGTATAATCACTACCACAGGTTGAAGTTGTAAAGTCGCTGAAGGGTCCAGACATTTCATATGCGCTGGATCTATCAGTAGGAGCATTGTCTATCAAGCTGAAACTGGTAAAAGTTGCTTTCTGGCAATGCAACTGTTTTTGCACAATATAATATAATTCCGCCACTTCAGTTTCAAAGGCAATACAAACTATTAAGCTGCTTTTTTCATCTTTGTTTTATTTGATGCCAAGCGATTGCTTGACCTAGCAGTGACCCTTATTGTGGACTACCTAGAAGAAAAGAAAAGAATCTGGGCTTGGGTTTAGTTGATGTCAAATAAATTTGGTTAACATGCAGATCCTTATCTTGAGATTCTTCAATCTCGCCAGCATTTCGCTGGGGCCACTTGCACAATGGCAATATGGTGAGACTTACCAGCCACTTTCTAGCCAGGCCCCTAACCATAACTACAAGAGTTCTGGTCTCCTTTTTCCTATTCTCATGGGAAATACGTGCATCTCGGGTCTTTTTCTCAGCTGCCTGAATCAATTCTTCGTACTTCTGGTTTGCCTCATAGGAGGTTGAGGTTTTCAGTCTGACCGTGAGTTAATTGAGGTGAGCTTATAGCCTGAGTCTACTGTTAAATGAGGATGACGTCCTTGTAAGAGTAGCCAATAATCCTACATAGCCAAGGAAGCTTGTGGTGTCAAGACTCAAGACAACTTTACGGGCCGTTTCAGACAGCAATTGGAATATATAGATTTACTGATTTCAGGCTTGGAAGTTACTTTACTAAGGTGTTTGGATGTTGCTAACAAGTTCTGTATTTTTGTCTTGTGTTTAATCCACCAAAGCCGTAGCGTAAATCCTCTGGCTAGTAGGAAATCTGAAGGTAGTTTTAATCCAACCGATAGGCAAAGAATATCAAACTACATTAGTTCCAATCTGTGTAGGGCCATAACTGGAAAGACTTCAACCGAAAGCGGGTTTGGTCATCAATCATTTGTGCTGATAGAACACATAAAGGTATAGATACCATTGTTCTTTTCATCAGTGTGCCCATTCTGAATTCTCTATTGGTGAATTCTTATTGCATATCAAAGTAAAAAAAATTGACAAGCAATATAAATAATGAGTCTGGTGTGTCTTTGTTCTCATCTGTGAACATCAAAGTGTCGGAACATATTATTTTCTGCAGCCAAATTGTGTATAAGCAATCGAACCATCACTTTAGTTGGATGATTATAAAGACATTGCTTGCAGGTGATAGATTGTCATCTGATGCTTCAGATTCTACAAATGCCACAGAGATGAGCAAAACCAAGCTTTTCATAACAGGTACGTTTGTTTTTCCGGTTCTTTCTTATGCGTGACAGTTATGGTCTAGGTACTGCATAGTGATATATGCTCGATCGTTGGCTGGTTATTCCCTGAAGTTATTGCTTTGCTAATGAATCTTGAACTGCGATATCCTTGTCTTAGTACCAATGCAACTAGAAAACGGCAATGGTGTTACTTTTATATACCATATCATCAATGTAATTCAAGACTTCTCTTACAAACAGAATGCATGTTTAAAACAAAAGGTTCTTATATACTTCATTTGCTTTGTACGAGAAACGATGGTTACTCCCCCTAGCAACTGGATGCATTTTACTTGTGTTCAAAGCGCCTGGTGTCATTGCATAGGACTGAACGTGAATTTTTTGTCAGGTCTGTCATTCTACACATCTGAAAGAACTTTACGTGAGGCCTTTGAACCCTTTGGTGATCTAGCAGAAGGTAGGTCTGTCTGTTTTAACAGGAGAAATATGTTCCACTCTTTTTGGTCCCTCCTTTACTCATACATTCAGCTGCAAAGGTAATTGACTGCAAATATTTTTATAGTTAAGGTTATCATGGATAAGATCTCGAAGAGGTCAAAAGGATATGCATTTGTTGAGTACATCACGGAGGAAGCTGCTACCATGGCTCTTCAAGAAATGAATGGCAAAGTAGGCTTAAACAAGTGCATCAACTTTAATATTTTGAATTTTTTTTTGGAAAAATATAAAATTTCTTGAGCTTGAAGAATATGCCTTACCCTTTTTGGTGTGCATTGCAGATAATTAATGGGTGGATGATAGTTGTTGATAGAGCAAAGAAGCAGCCGCGATACATCAAGGAACGCGCTAGAGGCTTGTCATCACAGAACAGAAAATTTAGGTAGACATATCGCTTCCTCAGAATTCAGAGATCAACAGCTTTCTACCAAATTCATAGGTGCTCAAGGATTTAAATGTGACTAGATGTCCATGAAAAGTTGAGTAGAAGAATATACAACTTGAATGAGGGAAGTCATAGGATAAGAGTTATAACTATTAGCAACTAGCATGGTTGATGCATCAAAATATTCAAGAAAATACCGATTTTGGTCAACATGTTCACAGTTCATTATAAGCGGTGTACCTGGAGTATGGAGATAGGTAAACACAGGCAAGAATTATGTTGTGGAAGGTGGCTTTAGTAATTATGTTGTAAAGTACTTGACAATCTAAAACTTTGCCCTTGGTGTACCCCAATTATAGGCATACTGTGTGAGTTTAAGAAATTGTACATTTTCGTATTTTGAAGGAAATAGAAAACCTCCATTCTCATTTGGTATCCTATTTCTTCCTAACCTGTTGTATAAATGGAAATCCATTTTACCCAAATCTGCACACGGGACTTTTAAGAATTGACAAAGTATAGACTGAAAATGTGAAAAGTTCACTAACTTATCTAATGGACTTTTTATGGACTTAGAGAAGACTATACTCCTAACTTAATTACTTGTGAGCTTTTTTCTTTTTTGGATGCAATTCCCAACTTAATAGCTATGCAATTACTAAAACGAGACTCTCTCTAGGAAAACCACGTACACTCTCTCTCTAAAATTCTTACTTCAACTTTCTTCAACTACCAACTTCGTACTCTCATATAAAGTGCAATTTCATTACTTTATATTTGTCAAGTTGTTAGTTCATTAACGATCTTCCAGCCTTGAAGACTGTTCTGACTTATTTGAAATATGGAAGAGGAAGGTACGAATAATTTAGGAGAAGAGAATACATTCCACAGAAAGCAAGGGCCTTTCAGTCAGCTGCAACATGAGGTGATAAACAAGAATAAACTGCAGTTTCAGTTCTTAATTGTGGGTAAGTTCATTCAGTGGCGGAGCCAGGATTCTCAAAGTGGGGGGACAAAATCCGGCCGTCGGGCATTTGGAAAAAAGAAAAAAGAAAAAAAACACTACAACACAAATTGTTTAATACTTGTTAGAATTAGGTGAATGTGAATCACTTGATATTTCCTATTAAATTGATAAACATTAATCAATTACATATCAAACCAAACTAGTCAATTATAAATCAACTCATATTTACAATTTCCAAATTAGAAATTCGAAATTGCAAACTAAATAAGCCTAAAACATGAATCAACAAATCAACTCAATAAATCATGATTCATGACCAAACCAACAACAGATCAATTCAAGTATTCACCAACCATAAATCCATAATCACAAATTCACAAGTATCACAACCAAACAATGTAAATATTACCTAAAAAAAATGAAACTAAAACTTAGGGTTTAGAAATTAGAAAAAAACAACTTACGGCCACTGGTGAGTGGTGACGTGACTGGACGACTTGGGCGTCGGGGTCGGCGACTGGCGTGAGGCGTCTCGTGCTGGACTGGTGGCGTGACTCGTCGAGTCGTCGTTCCTCAGATCTCCTTCGTTCGTTTGGTAGTTTGGTTTGGTAATGGGTTGAGGTTCCTTCGAACTTCGAAGTTCGCTCCTCACGGCTCGTCGTCGTCGCTCGCGGCGGGCGGCGGCTCGCACGCGTGGCGCAGGAAGTTTATAGTTAGGGTTTCAAAATTCAAACTTACTCTCCCTCCCTAGTTCACTAGTTTCTCTGCATTTCAAAGTTTTGTTTCACGCGTCTCTCTCTCTCCAGCGTCCTTCCTTCTGTTTTTCCCTTTTTTTGTTTTTTAAAAAAAAACGTAAAATCATTTTTTTAAAGTGGGAGGACATCTGTCCCCATGTCCCCCCTTCTGGCTCCGCCACTGAGTTCATTGATAGTCGGGATTTTGATATTCAAGAAGTCCAACAATGGGTTGACACTTGGATCACAAAAGATAGAATTATGGTGCAAAAGGAGGGAAAAATATTTCTCTTCTATTGTCAGAATATTGATGATAGAGAAGATCTGTTAGGGTTGTATGGTAATTTAAATCTAAATGGTGCCCTCCTTGTTCTGAAGTCCTGGAAGATTGCTGCATCTTTCCGATCGTTTAATTTCTCAGAAACGGCGATGTGGGTTAAGATTGAGTGGATCCCATTTGCATTATGTTCAATAGATATTGCATCAAATCTTCTCTCAAAGATAGGGAAGGTGTTGCGGTTTGATGATAAATCACAAGTTCCTGGTCCCAAGAGGTTTTATAGAGCGCTAATATGGTTGAGATTAAAAACTCCTTTGATTTCAGGCACTTTTATTGAATTTCAAGAGGGGAAGTATGTTTGGGTTGATTATCGATATGAAGGCGTCTTTAATCTATGTAAAAGATGTGGTAAAATTGGTCACAAACAGTCCTGGTGCCATAAACCATGGATTCAAGCAAAGAAGGAAATTGATAAAGCATTAATGGAAGCATGTCAACCGAATTCGCCTCTTATGCTGGGTCCTGCTAATGCTCCTCTGTATACTAATAAAATATTTGGATTACCATTTATTCCACAGTTCACAACTACAAGAGTTCGTCTGGATCAAACCGGAGATGATATCTTCAAGTAGCAATGACTCTAGTGATGATGATGGTGACAGGGGTAATGACAATAATAATGAAGATGCTATAATGGAGGAACTCCTAAATTCTGATAGTGAGAGTCATGTGGGCAGAAATAATAATCATCATGAGAATTATCATTCATCAAAGAGATTTTGCAGCTGTCAAAGGGGTAATAAAATTTTGGAAAAATGGATCAGAATACCCCCAACTTTGGGCGGTCCGCTTTTAATACCCCCAACTATTGATTATTTTTAAATACCCCCAACTTGGGGGTGGTCGCAAAAATGCGCCAAAACGCATCCATGTTATGGCCAGGATGAGCTGGATTTAACCCAGAAACTAAAAACCCCCACCCCCTCTGCTCATCTCTCTCTCTCCTCCTCCTCATCCCCCCCACCCCCAACCCCTCACTGCCACCTTCCCTCACCACCATTTCTCTCTCCTCCCTACCACCTTCGTCACCACCTTCACTCCCACCAACAACCACCTCCGATTTCTCCCTTCTTTATGCGTTCTCGACCACCTTCAACAACCACTTGCCACAACTTTCTTCTTTAGCAACGGTTTTTGAAGCGGGAGAAGAAAAAGAAATTTAACAATTTGGAATTAAGTTACCCGAGAAAAAATGAAGAAATTGAAGAAAGAAATTACCAAAGAATTCGCCGACAATTCTTTGCGGATCCATGAAGAGTGATGATATCTTTAGCAATGATTTTGAAGCCATTGAAAACCCTATAAATTTTTTCAAGATTTTTCAACTGGGTAATTCTCAAATCGAAATTTAATTTTGTGGGTGTTGAAGATTTGAAGTTGAAGATGAATTGAGGAGAGAGAAAGAGATGCAAAGTGGAGTGTAATTAGGGATAAAAGTTGATTGATTGAAATGAATTAAAAAAAAACCACCAAAAAAAGGGAGGAAACGATGGGCTCGACAATTTCGTTCCATTTTCGCTCGCAACTTCATCACTCAAATAATCTTCGTCATCGAATTCAAGTTCAGGTTTTGAAATTCCTCGTCACCATTTCTACCACAATTTCATTTCTATGGTGCTAAGTTCTTTTCTACCTCCGGTGAAAGTGATGTTAATAAGGTAAAAGTGGATTATTTAAATGTCGGTAATGATTTAGTTGATGATAATTATGATAATGTAGTTCTTTGATTTAGATCTGTTGTTGATTCCGACATGTTAAATGTGCATGTTGATGGTGAGTTAAGTTCCTCTAGAAATTATGAAGGATTTCAGCATGTTTTTCCGGGTGGGTTTTTGAGTGGGTAGGGGGAATTCGACGGGGTGGTGGGGGGGGGGAGGCTGCGAGGGTGGGGCCGGGCGTTGGGGGGAGGGGTTCGAAGGTGGTGGGTTGGACTTTGGGGGGAGAGGGGTTCAAAGGTGGTCGTTGGGGTTGGGGGAGGGGTTCAAAGGTGTGGCTGGGGTGGAGGAGATTCGGTGGGTGGTGGGGTGGGAATGGGGTGTGGGGGTGGTGGGAGGTCGTGGTAGTGGTGGGGTGGTGGCTAGGTGGTGGTTGCAACTTGTAATGGAGGAAGAAGAAGTAGAGGATGGAAAAAAAAAAATTACCTCGCTAACAAAGTTCTAAGTCATCCCAGGTTCATTTTTGGCGGACCACCCCCAAAGTTGGGGGTATTTAAAAATAATCCATAGTTAGGGGTATTAAAAGCGGACCGCCCAAAGTTAGGGGTATTCCGATCCATTTTTCCTAAAATTTTTTGAAAGAGGTGAATATAGTAAGAGGCGGAGTAGAAAGAGACAGGGTGATGGAATGTTGGCTCGGTGATAGTGATGTTGGGTGTAAGGGTCTGATAGACATTTGGATTAAAAAAGTGGGAATGAAATAAAGTTTAAAAAAAGGTGAGGGATTATATTTGTTAAAAAGGAAAGGACACGTAATGGTCAAAAGGGACGAGTATTTTTAAAGGGATATTATCTCAGATAACCCTGACTTATAGGCCTTTTTCCAATATAACCCCTACTTTGGCAGCCCTGTCTCCGATAACCCTGAACTTGATTTTTGTCATCAAACTGGACGGAATTTGTAACACCGTTAACTATTTTGACATCTATAATTAAAAACCAATTTTTTTTATATAAAAAAAAACAAAAATATTTTGTGCTCTTCATCTTCTATCTTATGTTCTTCCTCCTCTCTCTACTGTTCTTCACCACAAGCAATTACATATCAAATGCTTTCAAAATTAAACAAAATTACCAAGAAATTCAAAGAATTAAGCGGTGAAAATTGAAAATCAAACTGGGCTTTCAAAAGTTTTGGTATTTGGCGTTTTCACTACTACTCAACTCCTCCTCATCTTTGTTGCACCGCCTCATCACAATCTTAGTTCGCAACTAGAATTTAGCTTAGTTTTGACATCACCAATCAGATCTCATCTTCAATATGTAATCTAGTATGAAAAGTATGCAAAAAACCTAAAAAAAAAAGAAGATATATAACAAAAAAGGAAAGTCCGAGTTTCTAAACAAATACTTGAAATTCTTTCGACTTGAGATAAAATTCAGAGTGGATGAACCGTAGAATCGATTGCTCGCGCCTTGTAAATCGACCCTAAACTTGTGGTTGCTGCTGCCCGAAACTGGGAAACAATCGCCGGCGTGGGTGCTGGTGAGAGAAATGGTGAAGGCGGCGAGAAGAGGATAGCGAGGAGTGGTTCGTTGGGTCTTGCCCGAACGGGGGGGACGGTGGTACGAGGCCGGAATTTCGAAGGTGCCGGCTATGGTGGTGGTGCGAAGGTGTCGGAGGGGGAGAAGGAGACAAGACGTGGGGATGTGAAGTGTGAGGACAGAGGAGGACGAAGAAACAGGGGAAGAATGGAGGTCGAAGAGAGAATGGAGGTCGAAGATGATGGTGTTGGTGTTGCTGTTGTGGTTAATCGTGGTTGCAACCACAAAATCCCATGACCCATAGAATGAATTTGATGAATTTGATTATTCTCTTTTGAACGAATTTGATGAATTCGCAAAGTTTACAACGATTTATAGGTAATGTGCCCAGATTCATTTGTAAATAAGGATGAATGTTTGAAAAGAGATGAAGAACAAGAGAGAGAAATAAATGAGTTTGGTTTTTTTTTTTTTTTTTTTTTAAAAATGCAAGTAAGTATTTTTATTTGAAAATAGTTAACGGCGTTACAAATTCCGTCCAGTTTAATGACAAAAATCAAGTTCAGGGTTATCGGAGACAGGGCTGCCAAAGTCGGGGTTATATTGGAAAAAAGGCCTATAAGTCAGGGTTATCTGAGATAATATCCCATTTTTAAATGAGGTTGAGAATTGTCTAGAGGGTCATAACACGTGGGGTTTGGGGAAAAGGATAGGAGGAAGTGGTTTATTAGGTTTAAAGAAATACTTCCTCCGTTCCATAATAAGTGAAATATAGGAATTGGGCACAAGATTTAATAAACATCACTTTCAAAAGCCAAAAAGTCATAAATACCCTTTACATTATCAAAAGGAGGAGAGAGAAAAGCAAACCACACAAGTTTGTGATGGGTACTCTTGTCATTTTGTCACTTTTTTTTTCCATTTAAGGTATGTTTCACTTATTTTGAAACGTTCTAAAATAGTATGTGTTTCACTTATTATGGAACGGAGGAAGTATTGCGATAAGGACATTGATGTTTGTTTTAATTCTTCACCACCAAGTATGTGCGAAAAGAATAAGCACTTTAACCCACCATTATCACAACAACCAGATTCCCCTCTCTCTCATCCACGTGTGTTGGAGGAAGCAGTAAATATGAGTGTATCTCCTAAATCCTCTTCACTTCAACCATCCTCATGCGGAGAATTACCAATTCAACCCTCGTTTTTGGATAATTTCGAAAGTGTGTTGTCCACTGGGTTGCCTCTTCAAGCCCATCAAGAGGATCTTTGGGCTCAGCCCAATACCGAAATAATTGAGCCAGGTGCGTTTGGGTTTGAAAGCCTGTTGAAAGCAAGTCGCATTTTACTGCAGCAGGAATCAACGAGTTTCAGATCCTCTGATGAAGGCCCAGGTCCATGGGCCTTAATTCCTGAGCAACCGCCTTCGTCGGGTTCAATTGAAAGGCACGCAGTTTGGGAGACTGACTGGATCGAGGGGTTTAATACAAGTAGGAATTCACCTTAAACCCCCCTTCAAATGCCTGGATCTCATTCATCTCTGCAATCAGGTTCGTCTAGTTCTTTTCATTCTGCTCGTCGTAGCATTCCAACAAGCCAATTTGCAAATCTTCAAATTCTCCCCTTCCTTGGGTTTTCTGAACAAGTTGAATTCATGGAGAATGTTTTACCACCGGAGATATCACAATCAATTAAATCTAATTTTGAAGAAGCTTATAAGAAAGGGGAAAGCGAGAAGGATGGAGTTGCGGATGAGATCCGCGTTGGAGAAAATAATATTAATGCGGAGAATGATTCCCGAAAGCATGGGGTAATGGCAGACTGTGAAGGGAGTGGGGACGAAGCTGTAATCAGAGAGTCGCCGAGTGTGGTGGTTACCACGGAAGCAGGAAATAATATGATAGTGGCGGTGGACAAGTCGCGGATAATAAACATGGTGAAACCGAGGAAAAGAGGCAGGGGGAAGCCTCCGCTGCCTAGGGATGAGTCGGGACAGATTATTAAAAGGGCTAAGAAGCGGAAGTTAGATGAGTTAGGACCTTTGGTTGGAGAAATTATGTCGGAGGTAGAACGTGATTTCAGGAAGTGGGCAAAGGAAGAAAGACGAAAGTTAAGAGATATAAGACTGGGGAGGCCGAAGAAGTCCAAGGCCGTGAGACTGCGCCTAATCAGTCTCCGGGGGCTATATGATCATTTTGTCATGGAATTGTAGGGGATTGAATGATGCGGACTCCCCTACGTTTCCATTTTTGTGTTGGTTAGTCCGCAAATTTCACCCTTCTGTGTTGTTTCTCTCCGAAACTACAACTGATGAATTGCTCATTACTAGGTTATCTAACATATTAGGCTTGTATAATATAGTTGTATGTAGTGCTAATGGTTTTGCAGGGGGTTTAGCTCTTTTGTGGGGGTAGTAATGTAAATATTAATGTATGTAGTAAGTCGCATAACTTTTTTGTATGTAAGATATGGGATGTAATTAGGGATGAAATGTATGAATGGAAGTTAATCTTTTTGTATGGATCGCCGTATCATCAGTCAAGATCTCTAGTCTGGGATAATATAAAAATAGAAATTGGTGACGAAAATAGGAATTTCCTAATTTACGGCGACTTTAATCAACTTGATAGTATTGATCAAAAATTGGGGGCACCGGGAATTATTCAAGGAAGGGAAGCGTTCCTAAGCTGGAAAATGGAGTTAGGAATATCGGAAATTCCTTCAATTGGGCCTAAGTATACATGGTGCAATAACAGAGATGGTGATGATAGAATCTATGAACGGCTCGATAGGGCTTATGCTTCGGAGGACTGGATTCAATCTCATCCTGATGCAACTGTGATAACCCTTCCCATCATGGTGTCGGACCATAGCCCCATTATTGTTTATACGAATCCAATGCGACAAAACAAGAAGAGTCAAATCAAATTGGAGGCGTGGTGCTTAGAGTTTGATGAGGTGAAGAGGATGATTCAAAAAGGATGGAATGAACGGTTTGAGGGTTCGCCAATGTTCAGTTTTGAAGCAGATCACATCGGTAAGATTTCAAATCTTCAAATGGTGTAGAAAATATAAAACAAAGATGGCCATGGATTGGGAGAATTGGTCTAAGGACTGTCACGAGGCGCAATTACTTATTCAAGGTGGCAGTAATGAATGTGATGAAATAGAAATTCGGAAGCAGGTGATGAATAGGATTCAGATTCAGCTTAATTTTTGGAAGCAGAGAGCAAAAGGTAAGTGGATAGCGCTTGAGGACACAAAATGTAAATGGTTTTTCAGGAAAGCCAAATCGAGGAAAAGGAGAAATGAGATATTGATGATTAAGGATGAAAATGGGGCTTGCAAATCTGACAAAGAGGAAATTCATGGCGTGATTTTGAAGTTTTATAGTGATATTTTTCAAACGAATCGAGGAAATAGTGATGATGAAGCAAGGGCTATTGCGAGTGAAATTGAAAACTCTATTCCATCAATTTTGGAGATGCAGCGACAGGATCTAAGTGCCAGAGTCTGTGATCAGGAAATTACAGAAGCAATTTTTCAATTGGGAGGGCTAAAGGCGCCGGGGATCGGATGTAATGCCATCGTTTTTATCAAAAGAATTGGGAAATTGTTGGAAGAGATGTCATTGAAGCAGTCTCATATTTCTTTGATAATGGTTATCTCTTAAAGGAATGGAATTCAACTCTTATATGCTTGATTCCGAAAGTTGAGCAACCCGAAGCAGCCGAACAGTTTCGTCCCATCAGCCTGTGCAACGTTATCTACAAAATCATCTCTAAAGTGCTAGTTAATCGGTTGAAACCTATCATTCAATCTCTAGTATCCCCTTTTCAAAATGCATTTATTCCTGGAAGATTGATGTCTGATAATTGCATGTTGGCGCATGAAGTTGTCACTTTCTTGAAAAGGAGGAAAAGAGAAGGAGAATATCTTGCAGCTCTGAAGATTGATATGTTCAAGGCTTATGATAAGGTGAATTGGAATTTTTTGCATTGGCTTCTACACCGCATGAACTTCCCAGAGAAAGTAAGGCATTGGATCATGCAGTGCGTCATAACTGTTTCGTACTCCATTCTGATCAATGGTGAAGCTACAAAACGGTTCAAACCGCAATGTGGGCTACGACAGGGTGATCCTCTTTCGCCGTATCTGTTTATTTAAGTAATGGAAGTTTTTCTCGAATGATTGTTAAAGCAGAGAAGGAGGTTTTGTTTCAAGGAATTAAACTCTCGAGGAATGGCCCTTATGTATCTCATCTCTTCTTTGCAGATGACTCTCTGCTATTTTTCAAAGCCACTCCTCATTCTTGTGCGGTGATTAAGGACGTCATTAGCCGTTTCAGTCAAATTTCAGGAGAAGTCATTAATTTTTCTAAATCATTAGTCATGTTCAGTCCTAATACTCCACAGAGCTGTAAATTGATCATGAGAAGTGTCATTGGAACTCCTTCGGCTGAAGAGTTACGAAAATATATGGGTAATAATATTGAGATAGATGGTCGAAGTTCTAGCAAGTTCCTACCTATTGTAGAGAAAATCCAAAAGAAGGTGGGTAGCTGGAAGCATCTTGCTCTATCTCATGCGGGGAAAATTCTCCTGATCAATACTTGATAGGGTGTCGTACACCTGTCAAAAATATTCCTAACAAACCTTCTAATAATGTAGTAGGGTAAGTAGGGTCGAATTCACAGAGAGATGGTTGTTCTAATCTAGCTTCTAAGGTATAGAGAAACTAAACAAGATCAGGAATATGAGAATTAAAGTTCTAAACTAATCAAACTACGAAAATCAAACTAAAAAGGATCTAGGGCAATGGTTTACCATGTTTATGACTATAATATATCAAAATATCATCAATGGTTCAATTAATCAGATATCTAGAGCACATGTTAATCCTACGGTCGGGCCTTAACGCTCTCAAATCAACATATGCTAGTACGGTCGCTCAACATAATCAGATTTTTTAATTGTAGGTAAGCCTCTAAAAAGTACTATATCTCGATCTATGACTCATTATTAGCAATATTTAATCAGACAATTGATCAGATTGTAAGATTAACAACGAAAACACTAATCAATTAGAAATAACAATGACTAATGAAACCATCAATAAACATCCATCAAGAATTATAGCATATAAACATGGATTCCCAAACCCAAGAAAATAAGACTACTCAATCATGAAACAAAGAATAAAAACTAAAACTATAAAAGAAAACATAATTAAAGAAATCAATGAAAGAAACTAATAGAATTCATGAATTAATGGAGAAGAATAAAAACTAGGGTTTACAACTAAAACTAGAGAGAAAGAGAAGAAAACTAAACCTAAAAACTAAAACTTAAGAAATAACGTCTAAAGGAGGAGGGGGGGGGGAGAGAGAGAAGACCTCTTTATAATTTTTACAAAACCGGCTAAAAAAGGCAAAAATAAACGTTCCCGAAAAACCGCCCGGTCGGGCGACGGTGTTCTGAATTTACGAGCAAAGGGGAGATTCTGCCCGGTCAACCGGGCAACGCCGCCCGGTCGGGCGCGTAAACAGTTTTGGCGTCTCTTTCGCCCGGTTGACCGGGCGAACAAGTCTTGTGCTCTGGTGAAGATTTCTTCTCGCCCGGTCGACCGGGCGGAAAAATTGCAATTTTACGTCAACTTGCGAAGGATGTATATCTCGAACCAGAAGTCCATTTGGGGCGTGTGACCTATCGTTGGAAAGCCCTTGAAGTCTAGTTTCCAACCCAACTAAAATTTCTTGATTATCAATTTTCTATCAAAAGTTATGATCAAAATAGTGAGCAGGTGTCAATTTTGGCACTTCTTTCACTAACTCTTTGCTTCATTCTAACTCGAGATTGTCCCAAACGGATGCATTGTGATCCTTGTGCAAGCTATCTTCATCCTCAATGATTAATAGGCTTGATCTTAGATAATCATAATCAATTTGCATCTAAATAACCGGAAAATCATCGAAACACGCAAACGGGGAGTAGTATAGCACAACTTACGTAATTCATGCCATTATGCACCTAAATGCTCTAAAAGGAGTTCTAAATGCAATCAAAATGCATCTAAAAACTATATATAAAAGTGACACATCAAACTCCTCCAAGCTAAACCATTGCTTGTCCTCAAGCAATAAGACATAGACATTGGAAAAGAAAGACAACCTACAATATAGGACTATAGGGTCAAACACTCAATTGAAAACACGAGAGGTATAATCACTACACAAACCAAGCATCGAAACAATCTCGAACAAAGCCGCATAGCATGTCATGTATCGCAATCGACTCTCCAATCATACCACATACTATCTCTCCCAAGCTGGATTTAACCAAACCTGACTGACCTCACTATAGTCATGTGCGCTCAAATCTCTCATGTGTTTAAAGGATAAATGATGACACTCAACCTAAAACAAGTCGACTCAGATGAAACATATACTCTTTAACTTTGACTTTTTGACTCACTTAATACTCAACCATACAATACACAATGATCAAGATGACTTTTAAGGGTTGCAATGGGGCTGAGGTTAAAGGTATGAAATAATTTGGGAATTGTGGTGGAAAAACCAAGAAGGGGGAGCATCATATAACTGAAAACATGACCAAGAAAGGTCACAACAACTCCACGCAACAACCAACAATCTCCAAATATAATCAACAACCTTTTTCACTCAAGAAATTCAATCATAACCCTTTTTATTTCACTTTATTCATAACTTTTTTTTTTACTTCTTTTTCATTTCATTTTTCACTTTTTTTTTTCTTTTTTTTTTTCGAACTTTCAATTCAATTTCAAAGCTCACTAAACATACTTTTCCATCCTTTTAAACCACAAATCGAGCACTACAATTCAATACAAACCAAACCAAAACTAATACTCGCTCCCCCAAGTTAGGCTTAGGACTAATATTAAATGAGGCCAATGACTTGTAATGTAGGTAGCAATCAAACATAGTCAGAAAGGCTCGGCGGGGCTAGAGGAAGGATAATATGAAAACAAGAATAACTCTGGGGCTTATATTATGAAATGAAACGCCTCAATCATATCAAAATGTATGCACTAGCAAATATCAAGGAGTACTAAGTCAAAATCAAGATCAATGCAACAACGAGGAACTAACACATGAAAGAATAGAACTGACACAGATATGTCAGTTTATAGGCACAGAAGCTCACTAGGTTAAGGTGTCTGCACAGTAAAGCTAAATCGAGCCAGAGAGAGATCAATCAATTGTGAAACAATCGTGCTATGAAGAATCATGAACAAGATGAATGATGCTTATGAATTGTAGTAAAATATCAACAAAGTTCTCAAAAAGTGTTAGCAATAGTCCCATAGATGCAACTAAAATGAGATGAAGTCTAATATGAGATAAAAAAATATATGCAAATGCAACTAAGAAAGCTGTACACTTTTTTTGGTTACACGTAAACTCCCATTCCTAGTGAGCGGTATAAACCGTGCAACATCCTATGAAAGCAATGAAAAAAAAAACTACTCTAAATGCAACTAACATGCGCTAAGTAATGATGACAAACATCCTCCCCCAAGCTGAATGACACATTGTCCTCAATGTGAACAAAGAGGAATTAAATGAGGGAGAGGTACAACTTACAAAAGAGGTGGGTAATCAAAGGGAGTGTCAAAAAGCATCGACACCTCTACCACAATCGATAGTTGTAATGAGGCAGTGAACTTAGCCAAAAAAATTGGCTATGCTTGTACCTAGCAAAAGACTTCATCACACATTAGCAAAGTTAGTTAAACAAAAAAAAATGAACAAAGTCGGGTTGCCTCCCGATAAGTGCAAATTTAAGGTCTTGCATGACCGTTTAAGACTAATACATCACTCATAATAGTTCAATGCTCTAAGAAGCTTATCATATGTTCCTGCAAACATCTCAGAGCATATTATATAAGAGTGGAAAGGAAAAATAAAAAAAATTAGTTCTAAAAAATTACTAAATCTACAAAAAGAAAAATCAAAGGAAAAATTATATTTACAAGAAGAAGAAAAATCATTAGTAATTTTACATGACTCAAAAGGAAGAAAAGAAACTAACTGTACATCATTTACATTATCATGATAGTCATTCAAAAGGGGAGAAAGAAGGAACGATGGAGGATATAATAAAGGGGAAGAAGGAATAAGATCAAGTTTTTTAGAGAAGGGAACATGAGACTCAAAAACAGTATCAGATGAAACCGACAAAGACTCATGCATTATCTCACTCTCAACTTTAGACTCATATGCAGATGAAAAGTTTATCGAAAAAGTGTCATACACTTCACTCTCAACTATGGGTTCGTCAACATAGAGACACAAACTACCCACTTCACCAATTACACCCTTACCTTCTACCAAATTATCATGAGTAAAATCAACGCATTTCTCCTCCGAAGTATAATTATTCTCAACACCATTATCAGAATCATCAAGTATAACCTGTTGGTTAGTAGATTGTTGCACAACAAGTAATTTGACGGGTCGTTGTATACTCGCCAAATATAACCTAATTTATCCAATATAGGATAAGTATAGGGTCGAATCCACAAGGAAGTAGGGTTAAATCAAGAGTAATTAGCTAACTACAATGAGCTAAATCAATTTTTGGGTTTTTAAGAGTTTTACGATGATTCTAAAATCTAAATAAACTAGGAAGTTTGCAAAGTAAATCAACAAGTAATTAAGCAAAGAAGTTAAGACAAGGATAAAAGAAACTAGGGGATTAGAGGGATTCACCAACACTCAATCCAAGAATCCAAAATCAAAGCCAAGGGGAAACAAATGGGGGATCACAAGGGGAAGATCATGAACATATGAACTCTAATTACTCTCTCGAGCTAATTAGAGGAGCTTGATTAGTCACTCATGACCTATTCTCATGGCATAAGCAACTAATCTAGCCAAATCAAGCACAACATGATTAATCAAGTTTCCCTAAATTAGAAAATACCTATTTTCATGGAAATCCTAATCTAGCAACCAAACTTAGTTTATTCCTAGCTTCATCTCTCAATCCTTCACTAGGAACTCCAAATATGTAAGTTAAGTGGTGATCAAGCACCCAACAAACCAAGTAAAACAAGCTTGATCAACAAGTTCAACCCCAAGAGTTAACCCCCTAACTTAGATCTAAGATCCGAAGAGTAAATGAAGGCTACATCCCTTCCCCTAGTAAGGAACTACTCACACATCATGGAAATAACACAAAACAAAGCTTGAAGTAACTTAATCACCATAACCATGGAGGAAAAGAGGTAAAATGCAAATAATCAACTAATAAAGTAAGATCTAAACAAACTAAGCATGTAATAAGCAAGATCAATGGAAGAAAAGAAGAATAATAAACAAAAATTACCAACTTTAAGCTTTCATAAATGAAGAATGGAGATCTAAAAGCTTCAAACCTTCACTTTCTCTCTCCTAGGGTTTTGTTCTAGAGTTTGAATGCTAAAACAAACTTTAATCTCTCTCTAATCTCTAGTTAATAATTGCCTAAGTAGAAATAAGAGGAGTCCCTCTTTTATAGTCACAAGAAATAAATCAGAGAATTACAAAACAGCCCCCGCATTAAAGTAAACAAAATCGCAAAAATCGTTTCCGGAAAATAACCCGACCCGGGCGGGTGAAATGACCCGAGCACTCGGGTCACATGACCCGGGCGGGTCAAAATGCCAGGAACATGGAGCTTTCCCAAATCAAAGAGACCCGGGCGGGTCAGTGAACCCGAGCCCTCGGGTCACGGTACCGGGCGGGTCTACCGAAAACGCCGATGGTTTGTCTCGTATGGACCGACCGGGCGGGTCCACACACCGGGCCCTCGGGTCGCCTATTTCTTTGCCTTCTTTTCTCTTTTCGAGCTCCTTGGTGCTCCATTTCTCCAATGCTTTGCCTCGGGCTTGTGCATAGACCCTCCAAACGTGCTTCCAAGTCCTGAAATGTAAACAGACACCCAAAGAAAGAGAGCAAGGGAGGAAAAATGCACAAAGAGAAAGAAACGGAACGAACTTAGCCTAAATTAGCCTAAAAACTATCACAAAAACTATTAAAAACTAAGCATAATTCAAGCATATAAACCAATCATCAAACTCCCCCAAGCTAGATCTTTGCTTGTCCTCAAGCAATATAGACTAAAACACAAGTAGGAGAATGAAAACTTATTTGAAAGCAAAATGAAGAAGAAAGAGGAAAGAAAAGAAAATGAAAAGGGAAGGAAAGATAAAGAATTTACATTAACTCATTTTCGTAGGAATCACGATTGCATTTAGCACATGCAACAAGCTCTTTAAACCCCTAGATCGCTCTAAAGGGCGAGTGAGATCTCGCGAGGGTTTCCAAAGAGTTTTCAAACCCACAACTCTAGTTTTCATCAACAATTTATTCAATCAAGTTCAAGAGTAATGCCCAAGTCAACTATCAATGAAATGGTTCACAAGCAAGGATGGAGAGCAACTTTCAAAACAACTAATTTTCAAGTGTACTCATAGGTTATGGGTAGAGAAAGCAACTAATCAAGATTGCAAAAGGATACCTAATTAGACCTTTTACTCGCTCATTAGAGAACACCTATCTATCAAAAAGATTTAGAGCCCTTCAAGTGTTATAGAAGCTCAAATTACTAGTCCACCATCCCTAGACACACAAACAAGCCTTAGACTCCCCTCTACTCAAAACTTTTAGAGAAATAGTACTAGTGTGGGAGGCATCCACAAATTGACCTCTTTTCTTGGAATTCTTCTATTCTTTTTGCTTTTCGTTTTTCTTCACTTTTTTTTTTTTTTCATTTTTCACGCCTTTTTTGACTGTTTTTGGCTTTTTATTTTTCCCTTATTATGGGAATTTTTGCTATACAAATGTGGAGTTACTCACTAAAGAGAGACATAAGAACTTGTGGCTTTTTGTACCACTTATTACAAACAAAAAGAAGTGAAAACTAAGCTTTTTGTAGAGTTTTGTTTGGGGACATGATGAGCATATCTAGGGACACTAGGGACCGCAAATTTGAAGCTAAATTTATTCAAGCATGAGCAACATAGTCAAGAATCAAGACTAGACATCCAATTGATCATTCATTGGTTTCACTTTGGTTGATGCTAATGCAATCAAGATTAATCACCTCCTAAAGCACCACAACCCAAGCTCACACTCTTCCAAAAGGAGCCTCTAAACATATACTCAAAATCCAAGCAAGGAATCCACATATATCATCAACTAGCATCTTCCTTGGGCAAGGAAATCAAAACCTTATTCAAAACTAAAACTTCTTTTTGTTTTTCTTTGTTTTTCAGATTTTTTTATTTTTGCTCTTTTTCAAATTTTTAAATAAAAGCTAAAACAAGGAAATAAGGAGAAGGAAAAGGAAGAAAATTGTTTAAACAAATAAGAGAGATGGAATCATGGCACACCACATATTAACAAGCATTGGCCCATTCACCAAGCTTAACCACAATCACGAACAACAATTCAATCGAAATAGCAACAAGGGTCTCCTAACGCCTACCCCATCAAGTAAAAACTACCCAAATCATGAAAATACTCCCCCAAGCCAAACCAAACACCGTCCTCGGTGTGAAAGGAAGAACAATCGGGGAGGGGGGTGGGGAGAGACCAACTCAAGGGTCGAGGTCCTCCCCTCGGGGGTTGTGGGGGTTGCATATAGGAGGGGTAGGGAATGTCGGGAGGGACCATGTCGTTATCATGAAAGAATTGCAAGATGGGGGTAAAACTTTCTCGCATCTCCTGTTGGAAGGTGGTTAGTCTTTGTTCAAAACTATCAAACCGCCTATCTATATGGGCATAAATAGGGGCATAGTCGGGAACATAGGTGGGATGGGGTTGGGGAGGAGGAGGGGGAGGGGCGGAAGAAGAGGAGGCAAGCTCATGGGGATCCCGCCTATGGTAGGTGCGGATCTCCGCGCCTTCCTCCGCGGCTTCCAGGATGAGATAGTTGACTTGCCTCGTTTTAATCTCGGTGATGCGGCGATTTGGAAGTTGAATGGAAGGCATTTTACCTATCTTCCAAGTAAAATGTATTCCGATCCTTTGAAAACCAACGCGCATCTTGTAGGTGTTGTTGGTTTATTAGGGTCGGTCCTGGGACCTCGGGGGTCTTAGGGCGAACCCTAAAGTGTTCAGCAATGGCGGTAATCAAACCGCCCACAACAATCGACCCACGTCCGAGAGTTTTTGGGGTTCCTACTCTTTGGAGATGGCGGGCAAACATCAAAGGTATGTTCAGCTTTTTCTCATCCCATAGGTAAGAACCTATGATCATAAGTTCCGACTGACTTACCTTCGAGTTATGCTTTCTCCCAAAGATGGTGTTCCCCAAAAACTTGCGGAAGTACCGGATAGCTGGTTGGTGTATGAGTGAGTCATTAGCATTTTTAGCATCGTAACTTTTTCCGTTACTCAACTTACTCCAACAATCATAAAGGTTGAAAGAAGGTGCGGGAGTGGTGCTCGATTCAATTTGTAATTCAAAAATTTCAGCAAAATCACCAATAGGCATAGAACGAGCAACATTCCCCAACCTAAATGTGAGAACGGCCTCGGCTCCAGTTGAGCACGCAAACCGTTCCTCTCCGGTTATTTCCAACGAGCTTAAGAATTCAAGTGTTAAGCATTTATAAGTTTTTTTTCTCATCAATAACACTTTTTTCATATTCAATCCGTCAGCTATATTATTCACATCCCCCCGAATCCCCCATAAAGACAACAAGGTCTCATCTACAAAACGGGTAGGGGCGAATTCCTTAGCCTTAAGGGCTTGAAATCTATTAAAATGTCCTAAACTAGCAAAAACAATGAAAGGAAACTCGGGATCATGAAACTCACCGGGGGCATCATGCCCCGAGACGTTTTCCCTTTGGCTTGAGCTAGCTTGCCCCACTTGTCTACTCCGCTTTGAATTCCTCCCCTCCATGCTTCGAATTACTTGTTGCTCAAAAATTCAAAATCCCGTAACTTAGTGGTGAAGGTGGAAAAAAATGAAATTTTTTTTTTGTTTGTTTTTTTATGAGAGAAATGAAGGGGGAATGATGTTTTAGGAAGAATTTGTGAAGAGATTTGAGTGGAAAATGATGAATTTGAGAGTTGTGGTAAAATTTTGAGGAGAGAGAAAATGGTGAAAAATGGTGGGGATGGGGTTTTTTTGAAGGAGAAAAAGTTGAAATTTGTGGAGGAAAGTTGATGAGGATGAAGATTTGTGAGGGATTTTTAAGTTTTTGAGTGGTGAGTGGGTGATTTGAGTGAGATTTAGATGGTTAGGGTTTGGAGTTTGAAAGTGGTTAGGGAGAGTTGAGAGGTTGAAGATGAAGAAGGAGTAAAGAGGATTGAGGAGAGTGAGGTACAAAATCAGC
The DNA here is from genome assembly GCA_947648045.1 of Beta corolliflora. Classification (NCBI taxonomy): domain Eukaryota; kingdom Viridiplantae; phylum Streptophyta; class Magnoliopsida; order Caryophyllales; family Amaranthaceae; genus Beta; species Beta corolliflora. The sequence goes on from CANSZD010003824.1 coordinate 81,025, forward strand.
CCCTCTTCTCTTTTTTTTTTTTCGCAGCTGTCCCTCCGACCCGAGCCCTCGGGTCGCCTCAAGGTCAGTTCCTTCTTTTTTTAACCAAACAACCGACCCGGGCGGGTCAGCACACCCGAGTGCTCGGGTCAAGTGACCCGGGCGGGTTTTCCTCGACCCGGGCGGGTCATCTTGGCAGTTGTTTTTTTTCTGGCTCCCATGAGCGACCGGGCGGGTCGAAGACCCGGGCCCTCGGGTCGGCAGCCCGCCTTCTCCTTCTTCTCTCGTTTCCTTTCTTTGGTCCAAAATTCCTCCCAAGCAATCCTAAACATAACCAAATCACAAAATCACCATAACAAGTATTTCAAATGCCGTAATAATATGTGGTAATTCATTTTTCCAAGTAAATCAAAACTAAAAGAAGAAAAAGAAATAGAAGTAAGTGAGAAAAACGGGTTGCCTCCCGCTAAGCGCTTGTTTTAAGTCATTAGCTTGACTACCATAAATCTTCAATCATTAGGAGGGGAGTAATCCTCAAATGCAATAGAGTAAGCTTCTTGAATTGGCGCACCATCATAGTATAACTTGAGTCTTTGCCCGTTCACCTTGAAACACCCTTTTGCATCATTGCAAATCTCAACCGCACCATGTGGGGATACTTGATGCACGGTGAATGGACCACTCCACCTTGATTTGAGCTTGCCGGAAATAACCTCAACCTCGAATTGAACAAAAGGACTTTGTCACCAACTTTGAATTCCCTTTTCATGATTCGTTGATCATGCCAAGCCTTTGTTCTCTCTTTGTACACCGGGAGCTCTCATAGGCCCCTCCTAAGCTCCTCAAGCTCATGAACGTCAAGCATCCTTCTTTCACCCGAAGCTTGAAGGTCAAAATTCAATGCCTTGATGGCCCAATAAGCCTTGTGCTCCAATTCTACGGGCAAATGACACGATTTTCCATAAACAAGCTTGTAAGGTGTCATGCCAATAGGGGTTTTGTAGGCCGTGCGATAGGCCCACAATGCATCGTCCAACTTGGAAGACCAATCCTTTCGAGATCGATTTACCGTCTTCTCCAAAATGAGCTTGACCTCTCTATTAGATATCTCGGCTTGACCACTAGATTGAGGGTGGTAAGAGAGACCCATTTTGTGATGCACCCCATATTTAGCAAGAAGGGCCTTGAATGATTTATTTGCAAAGTGCGATCCCCTATCACTAATGATGGCTCTTGGAACTCCGAAACGGGGGAATATCACCTTCTTAAATAGCTTGACCACTACCTTGGCATCATTTGTAGGGGAAGCGATTGCTTCAACCCATTTAGAAACGTAATCAACCGCTACCAAGATGTAACGATTACCAAGGGAGGAGGGAAAGGGGCCCATGAAATCAATCCCCCAAACATCAAAAACTTCCAACTCCAAGATGCTTGTAAGGGGTAGTTCATGCCTTTTTGAGATATTTCCAACTCTTTGGCACCGATCACAAGCCTTGACAAAGCCCCAAACATCCTTGAACATACTTGGCCAAAATAAACCACATTGTAAAATCTTTGCCACGGTCTTGTCGGCTCCCATATGACCACCACATGGGGATGAATGGCACATCCCTATTACATTCTCAATCTCATCATCCGGGAGACACCTCCCGGTAAATACCATCCACCCCCTCTTGAACAAGTATGGGTCCTCCCATACATAGTGCTTGGCCTCATGCATGAACCTCCGCTTTTGTTGATAGTTGAGGTCATCCGGAATGACTCCACTAGCATGAAAATTAGCAAAATCCGCGAACCAAGGAGCACACATGGCCTTAATGGCATAGAGGAAATCATCTTGGAGAGAATCATTGATGGGAGGGTCTAGGTCATGTGAATCCTCCATAGGAAGGCGAGAGAGGTGGTCGGCAACCGAATTTTCGGTGCCCTTCTTGTCTTTGATCTCAATATCAAACTCTTGTAGGAGAAGGATCCACCTAATCAAACGAGGCTTGGCATCCTTCTTAGTCATGAGATACTTGATAGCCGCATGATCCGTGTACACCACCACCTTGGAGCACACAAGATATGACCGGAACTTGTCAAAAGCAAACACGATTGCTAGGAGTTCCTTCTCCGTGGTGGCATAGTTCCTTTGAGCGGGATCAAGCGTCTTGCTTGCATAGGAGATCACATGGAGCTTTCCTTCTTTTCTTTGCCCTAAAACGGTCCCCACTGCGCTATCACTAGCATCACACATTAGTTCAAAAGGCAAGCTCCAATCCGGAGCTTGCACTATAGGAGCGGAAATTAGAGCCTTTTTTAGAGTTTCAAAAGCATGCATGCAATCGTTGTAAAATTTGAACTCAATGTCTTTTTGAAGCAAATTGGATAGGGGCTTTGAGATTTTTGAGAAATCTTTGATAAAACGGCGATAGAAGCCCGCATGCCCAAGAAAAGATCTCACTCCCTTCACCGAAGTTGGGGAGGCAATTTCTCAATAACCTCAATTTTAGCCTTATCCACCTCAATCCCTTTTTGAGATATCTTATGACCGAGGACTATGCCATCTTCAACCATAAAATGACATTTTTCCCAATTAAGAACAAGATTCATCTTTTGACATCTCTCTAAAACCTTTTGAAGGTTGGAGAGACAAATGTCAAATGATGAACCTACCACGGAGAAGTCATCCATGAAAACCTCTATGGTTGATTCAAGCATGTCCGAAAAAATGGCGGTCATACACCTTTGGAAGGTAGAAGGAGCATTACACAATCCAAATGGCATCCTTCGATAAGCGAAGGTGCCAAATGGACATGTGAATGTTGTCTTCTCTTGGTCATCGGGGTGAATGGGAATTTGAAAGAACCCCGAATAACCATCCAAAAAGCAAAAATGGGTATGACCCGCCAATCTTTCAAGCATTTGGTCAATAAAAGGGAGGGGGAAATGGTCCTTCCGGGTGGCTTTATTCAACTTACGATAATAAATGCACATGCGCCACCCGGTGACCGATCTTGTGGAGATAAGCTCACCCTTGTCATTCTTGATGACGATCATTCCTCCCTTTTTTGGGACAACTTGAACGGGGCTAACCCACCTACTATCCGAGATAGGGTAGATTATCCCCGCCTCAAGGAGTTTCAAAACTTCCTTTTTACCACCTCCTTCATGTTAGGATTTAGCCTTCTTTGAGGCTCAATAGAGGAGGTTTGACCATCATCCAAATGAATTCGATGCATACACAAGGTGGGACTTAGACCCTCGAGATCATCAATTGTATACCCAATGGCACTTCGATGTTGTTTTAAAACACAAAGAAGTTTGTCAAGAGAAGGACCATTGAGTGTAGAATTGACAATCACGGGATAAGTCTCGTTATCTCCGAGAAAAACATACTTCAAAGAAGGGGGAAGGGGTTTCAACTCACATGTAGGAGGAGGCGTGGTCCTCTCCTATTTTTTCAATGAAGCTTCTAAAATCTCAAAGCTTGAATTAGGAGGTAGGTAGATTGGTCCTTTGTCCATTGCCTTTTTGAGATGCCAAGCTTCACTTTCTTGCTCTTGATCTTCTCCTAGTAGCACATCCTCAAGAGGATCCCTCGCTTCAACTAAAGCCCTTAGGCTTAACACTTCTTGCTCAAGGGTGTCGATCCGATGCACTTCTTCCATAATAGGCGCTTTCATGCTCTTATTGAAAGCAAACTCCATCTTTTCATCACCAACCCTCAATGTCATTACATCTCTTTTCATGTCAACTAGCACTCCGGCCGTTTTCAAGAAAGGCCTTCCCAAAATAAGAGGGACTTGGGAGTCTTCTTCCATTTCCATCACTACAAAGTCACAAGGGATGAAGACTCTCCCAACTTGCCCGGAACATCCTCCAATTCTCCAACGGGCACCTTAACCGAGCGATCCGCTAGTTGTATCACTCTTCTTGTTGGCTTAAGCTCAAAGTTGAGCTTCTTTGCAATGGAGAGTGGCATTAGGCTTACACTAGCCCCAAGATCGGCCAATGCTCTCTTTGGCTCCAAATCTCCAATTCTCAATGGTATGGAGAAAGACCCCAGGATCTTGAAGCTTTTTGGGGAGCTTGTTTTGGAGGACCGCACTAACTTCGGCGGTGAGAGCAATGGTGGAACTTTCTTCAAGTTTGGACTTGTTAGAAAGAAGTTCCTTTAGAAATTTGGCATAGGTGGGCATTTGAGCCATAGCTTGGAGAAATGGGATGTGAACTTGCAAACCCTTCATTACCTCAAGAAACTTGACAAATTTGTCATTGAAGTGCTTCTTGGCTAACCTTTGAGGATATGGGACCGGAGGAGTGTAGCTCTTCATTGGAGGAGGCTCGTTGCTTGATGCTTCGTGTTCAACAACTATAGGAGTCCCATCCTCATGAATGTCTTCCACAACGACATTTTCAATCTCTTTATCAACTTCACTATCCACATTCTCACTTTCATTGGAGGGGTTAGCATCATCAAGTGTGGGCATCTTAGGACCCTCATAGTGAGCCCCTGGATCTCAAAGTAATCGCTTTAGCTTGCTCTCGGATAATGGGTTGGCTAGGAAGTTGTGTGGAAGAGTTTGAAGGGTTATTGCTCACTTGTTGAGCGACTTGGGCAAGTTGGGTTTCGATGATCTTATTGTGGGCATTCATTTGTTGGAGGGAGGTGTGTATGTCTCCAAACTTCCTATCATTATCGGCATTGGTTTTTGTTTGTTGAGCTAAGAAAAGTTGGAGAGTGGATTCAAGGGAGGATTGTTTTGGTTGATTTGGTTCAAAGGGAGCTCTAGCGGGTGGTTGTGTGAATGATTGTTGGGGGTTATGGAATCCGGGTGGTCTAGCTTGGTAAGGTTGGGGTGGTTGGGGGTTCTTCCATCCTCCACTTACATTGTTATTCCATCTCCCTTGGTTGTTGAAGTTAGGATTTCCCTCACCCCTAGTATTCACCCAAGCAACATGGTCCATAGACCCACCACAATAAGAGCTAGCGTGGTCCGACCCACCACAAATCTCACAAGAAAAAGCTTGAGAAGTCCCTTGGTTAGGAGATGCCAAGCTTACCTTTTCCAATTTCTTTGCAAGGGTATCAAGTTTTGCATTGATATGGTCAATGGCATCAAGATCATACTTGCCTTTGCTTGCACTCTTCATGCTTGCGGTTCTAGTAGAATTTCCCAAGAGTAGTGTCGTACTACCTCTTCAATTGTAGGCTCAATATTGTCAACGGAAGCTTTGTTAGTTGGCCTCCCGCACCCGAATCTAGGCTTGCACGGGTCATAGGGAGGAGACCATCATAGAAGCTTTGCATAAGCATCCATTGACTATAACCATGGTGAGGACAAGATCGTCGAAGATCCTTGAACCTATCCCAAGCTCCATACAATGTCTCATCCTCCTCTTGAGAGAAATTAGCTATCTTCCTCCTAGCTTCGGAGGTCTTCTCTTGAGAATAGAATTCATCCACAAAAGCCGTGGTAACTTGTGCCCATGTTGTCAAAGAGTCTTCCGGAATAGATTGCAACCATTTCTTAGCCTTGCCCACAAGAGAGAAATGAAATAAGTTGAGCCTTACAAACTCTTGACTCACATTATTTTGCTTCACCGTGGCACATAGCTCCAAGAAGTTAGCCAAATGCTCAAGAGGGCACTCATGAGTCATACCCCCATAGGGCTCTTGTTTGATCATGCGAATCAAATGCGGAGAAAATTCGAAGTTGGCGGTAGTAGTTGGGCGGCGAATACCACTTTTGAGTTCAAATGCCTCGGGATGCCCAAAATCCCGTAATGCTCTAGGAGCCTCATCCCCCATAGTGCTAGAAGTAGTGGAGATAGAAGACTCTTGCTCAAAACCCGGTTGGACCGTAGGTTCCCTAAAGATTCTCCTTAATTGCCTCAAAGTATTCTCAAGGTTATGATCGATGGGGATGGTTGGATCGCCCCTCAATCTCCGTGACATGCAACCAACAAAGCTAAGGAGAATATTAGTAAAAACAACCAAGAGGTAAACACAAAGAAAATAAAGAAAAAGGCAATTTAGTCTCAAAATTAACCAATTAGCTAATGTTAACCGCTACTTCCCCAAGCAACGGCGCCAAAATTTGACGGGTCGTTGTATACTCGCCAAATATAACCTAATTTATCCAATATAGGATAAGTATAGGGTCGAATCCACAAGGAAGTAGGGTTAAATCAAGAGTAATTAGCTAACTACAATGAGCTAAATCAATTTTTGGGTTTTTAAGAGTTTTACGATGATTCTAAAATCTAAATAAACTAGGAAGTTTGCAAAGTAAATCAACAAGTAATTAAGCAAAGAAGTTAAGACAAGGATAAAAGAAACTAGGGGATTAGAGGGATTCACCAACACTCAATCCAAGAATCCAAAATCAAAGCCAAGGGGAAACAAATGGGGGATCACAAGGGGAAGATCATGAACATATGAACTCTAATTACTCTCTCGAGCTAATTAGAGGAGCTTGATTAGTCACTCATGACCTATTCTCATGGCATAAGCAACTAATCTAGCCAAATCAAGCACAACATGATTAATCAAGTTTCCCTAAATTAGAAAATACCTATTTTCATGGAAATCCTAATCTAAGCAACCAAACTTAGTTTATTCCTAGCTTCATCTCTCAATCCTTCACTAGGAACTCCAAATATGTAAGTTAAGTGGTGATCAAGCACCTAACAAACCAAGTAAAACAAGCTTGATCAACAAGTTCAACCCCAAGAGTTAACCCCCTAACTTAGATCTAAGATCCGAAGAGTAAATGAAGGCTACATCCCTTCCCCCTAGTAAGGAACTACTCACACATCATGGAAATAACACAAAACAAAGCTTGAAGTAACTTAATCACCATAACCATGGAGGAAAAGAGGTAAAATGCAAATAATCAACTAATAAAGTAAGATCTAAACAAACTAAGCATGTAATAAGCAAGATCAATGGAAGAAAAGAAGAATAATAAACAAAAATTACCAACTTTAAGCTTTCATAAATGAAGAATGGAGATCTAAAAGCTTCAAACCTTCACTTTCTCTCTCCTAGGGTTTTGTTCTAGAGTTTGAATGCTAAAACAAACTTTAATCTCTCTCTAATCTCTAGTTAATAATTGCCTAAGTAGAAATAAGAGGAGTCCCTCTTTTATAGTCACAAGAAATAAATCGGAGAATTACAAAAGACCCCGCATTAAAGTAAACAAAATCGCAAAAATCGTTTCCGGAAAATAACCCGACCGGGCGGGTGAAATGACCCGAGCACTCGGGTGAGATGACCCGAGCACTCGGGTCACATGACCCGGCGGGTCAAAATGCCGAGAACATGGAGCTTTCCCAAATCAAAGAGACCCGGCGGGTCGCTGAACCCGAGCCCTCGGGTTGTCGGACCCGAGGCCTCGGGTCAACCGGACCCGGCGGGTCTACCGAAAAACGCCGATGGTTTGTACGGATGGGCCGACCGGGCGGGTCCACACACCGGGCCCTCGGGTCGCCTATTTCTTTGCCTTCTTTTCTCTTTTCGAGCTCCTTGGTGCTCCATTTCTTCAATGCTTTGCCTCGGGCTTGTGCATAGACCCTCCAAACGTGCTTCCAAGTCCTGAAATGTAAACAGACACCCAAAGAAAGAGAGCAAGGGAGGAAAAATGCACAAAGAGAAAGAAACGGAACGAACTTAGCCTAAATTAGCCTAAAAACTATCACAAAAACTATTAAAAACTAAGCATAATTCAAGCATATAAACCAATCATCATAATTCAATAGATTTCGCCATGTTTTGATAATCATAAGCTAATTCATTTAAATCTTCATGTTGTTTAACAATATACTCTTTCATCATGTTAAGAAGTTCCTGACGCTCTGATGTTTCGGGTTGAAAATAATTATTCATTTCAGGTGATAACATTGGGTATTTTCGAGCACATAAGACTCGGTAGGGTAATGGGAATATTCATAGGAATTCATGCCTGATTTTGTAAATTTTGACAATCATATGATGCATCATAAACATAATAATTCGCATTATAATATCCAGAATAATCATATTGCTCTTGATAATTAGAAAAAACATCCCCCTCTGAACTATAATTATACCCCTCCATGACAACACACTAAAACAGAGAGGAAAACAAAAAAAAAATATTCACAAAAGAAAGAAAAATATATACAGTTTAATTTCACCAATTAACAATAAAAGCTAAATAAAACAATACCGTCTCCCCGGCAACGGCGCCAAAATTTGATAGGGTGTCGTACACCTGTCAAAAATAATTCCTAACAAACCTTCTAACAATGTAGTAGGGTAAGTAGGGTCGAATCCACAGAGATATGATTGTTCTAATCTAGCTTATAAGGTATAGAGATTCTAAACAAGATCAGGAATATGAGAATTAAAGTTCTAAACTAATCAAACTACGAAAATCAAACTAAAAAGGATCTAGGGCAATGGTTTACCATGTTTATAACTATAATATATCAAAATATCATCAATGGTTCAATTAATCAGATATCTAGAGCACATGTTAATCCTACGATCGGGCCTTAACGCTCTCAAATCAACATATGCTAGTACGGTCGCTCAACATAATCAGATTTGCTAATTGTAGGTAAGCCTCTAAAAAGTACTATCTCTCGATCTATGACTCATTATTAGCAATATATAATCAGACAATTGATCAGATTGTCAGATTAACAATGAAAACACTAATCAATTAGAAATAGCAATGACTAATGAAGCCATCAATAAACATCCATCAAGAATTATATCATATAAACATGGATTCCCAAAGCCTAGAAAATAAGACTACTCAATCATGAAACAAAGAATAAAAACTAAAACTATAAAAGAAAACATAATTAAAGAAATCAATGAAAGAAACTAATAGAATTCATGAATTAATGAAGAAGAATAAAAACTAGGGTTTACAACTAAAACTAGAGAGAAAGAGAAGAAAACTAAACCTAAAAACTAAAACTTAAGAAATAACGTCTAAAGGAGGAGGAGGGGGGGGAGAGAGACAAGACCTATTTATAGTTTTTACAAAACCGGCTAAAAAAGGAAAAATAAACATTCCTAGAAAAACCGCCCTGGCCGATCGGGGCCAAACCGCCCGTCGGGCGACGGTGTTCAATTTACGAGCAAAGGGAGATGCCCGCCGGCCAACCGGCAAGACCGCCCGATCGGGCACGTAAACAGTTTTGGCGCCTCTTTCGCCCGGTTGAGCGGGCGAACAAGTCTTGTGCTCTGATGAAGATTTCTTCTCGCCCGGTCAGGCGAAATCGCCCGGTCGACCGGGCGGAAAAACTGCAATTTTACGTCAACTTGCGAAGGCTGTATCTCTCGAACCAGAAGTGCATTTGGGATGTGTAACCTATCGTTGGAAAGCCCTTCAAGTCTAGTTTCCCACCCAACTAGAATTTCTTGATTATCAATTTTATATCAAAAGTTATGATCAAAAGTAAGCAGGTGTCAGTTTTGGCACTTCTTTCATTTACTCTTTGCTTCATTCTAACTCGAGATTGTCCCAAACGGATGCATTGTGATCCTTGTGCAAGCTATCTTCGTCCTCAATGATTAATAGGCTTGATCTTAGATAATCATAATTAATTTGCATCAAAATAACCTGAAAATCATCGAAACACGCAAACGGGGAGTAGTATAGCACAACTTACGTAATTCATGCCATTATGCACCTAAATGCTCTAAAAGGAGTTCTAAATGCAATCAAAATGCATCTAAAAACTATATATAAAAGTGACACATCAATACTGTGCTAGCTTCTTTCTGTCAGCATGTTCTTGCTGTGTTTCTGCTTCCAAAACGAATTTCAGACATCATTAATACGATTTTCTCAAGGTTCTAATGGAGAAATGGTTCTGGTTTAACACCAATTTATTATTGGACGAGCAGGGAACGTATAGAGTTGCCTAAAGGGATGGGTGGGCTTGGTATTCGGAATGTTAGAGCCTTTAATATTGCAATTGCGCAAAGCAAGCTCGCGATTGCATAATAAAGATGATCTTCTGGTTTCTAGAGTGTTAGCAGCCAGATATAAAGGATCTCCAGTTTCCATTGGTCTAAAGGGACAATATATTGGGAAAGCTTCGTGGGGTTTTAGAGGCATGTGTTGGGCGATTAGTAAATGTAGAGCTGGATTTAGCAGAGTCATTAGTAATGGGCAAGAGACGCATATTCTACAGGACAAATGGGTTCATGGTAAGCCAATTGCCCTCAAACGGGGATTTAGTATGGAACAAGTAGGCGTTCAGAAAGTGAGGGATCTAATGACTCCAGGGTCGAAAACTTGGAATGCATAATTAATCTGGAGAATCTTCCCTAAGGATGTAGCACACAGGATTCTGTCGATTCATATTCCGGAGAAGGATGTCAGTGATTCTTATGTCTGGAATAGAACAAATTCTGGAGAAATTACAACCAAAGATGCTTATGCTATGCTACTTACTTCAAATTATTCGCAAAGTATGCATAGTGTGGACAGGCAGTTTTGGAATAAATTATGGGCAATGGATATGAGACCGAAATGGAAAGTTTTTGTCTGGCGAATCCTGACGAATGCTCTGGCATTAAATAGGAATCTCAGGAAAATAAATTTGAATGTTAGTGAGAATTGCTATCTATGCAGGGACGCAGAAGAAGATGAAACTCATTTATTCAGAGATTGCCCAGTGAATGCTATAATTTGGTGGGGATCATGGCTTAGTATCCAGGTACAAAATTCTAATCATGTTTCAATTAAGTACTGGATTACTAACTTTATGCAAAAGTTTTGGAAAGATGATGGCCCGCATAGTCCTAGAGTAAGAGGTTTTTGTGTGTACATGTGGGCTATATGGAGGCATCGGAATAATGTTGTGTTCCGCAATTGTAACCCAAATCCGTTGGAGATTATGCGTATGGCAGATGACTATGTCAAGGAGGAGGAAGGTAGGATCAATTATCATGATGAACAAAGTAAAAAGAAGGATCATATGGGTAAAGCCCAAGAAGAGCTAGTGGTTGCTTTTGGAAGGCAGCACGATAGGATGTGCAGAATCAAAGTTAATGGAGCTTGGAAGAAGAATGTCAGAAAAGATTGCTGATAAGAGGTTTTTAGTGTGTCGTTAAGGCACCAAAAATCGCTTTTCAAACTATATTTATAACTCCTAACAAGCAATTACTAAGAACATAGTAAAGGCAAGTCAAGGGTCGATCCACAGGGAAAAAGGGATTAATTAAAGTCTATCAAGTCTAAATTACTTAATTGAAGGATTTTTGGGGGTTTTAAAATGATTTAGTATCAACTAATGACTAACTACTATCAAAGTACTAGTAAGTAAAATGAGATGAAAATATGAATAAAGAAGACACTAGAGTTAAGGTTACTAGTATGGATCAAAGTGGACAACGTTTATTAATGCAATTGTGAATCAAATGTGACAATTAGGCAAGGTTTAGTTTTCCTCTAAAATACCCGAGTCCTCTCTCGAATGGTCCTCGAGAATGATCGCTTAATCAATCAACTAAATCCTCTCTCGAATGGTCTTTAGTCAATTGATTAAGAGATCCAATGAATTTGGAAAACCCCTAATATAGGATCCCCTTAATTTCTACCCAATATCTTGGCCTAGAAATTAAGTTGATTCATGGGGATGATAAAAGAATTCATAATTCAATTAAGAACATTTGAAATCAAAATACCAAAGCACAAATGTGATCAATATCTATCCTAAGGCCTCAAAACACCAAGATCAATGCATAAACGTCTTTAAATCATCACAATCACATTAACAATACATTTAAACTCTAATCCATACTTTCACCCTAACCCAAGATAGGGAACTACTCACTAATCATGGATTCTAAGCAATAAAACATGAATTCTATAACTAATCTAGGGCTAAACATGATTAAGAGATAATTAATATAATGAAAATAACAAATATGAAACTATAACAAAAGAGAATTAATACTATGGAATGGAGAGATTGATAATCTAAAAGAATGAATAAAACTGAAAACTTTGAATTTAAATTAATGAAAGTTACCTTGAAAGTGTAGATAATCAACAACTTTAATCTATGAATCTCAAATCTAAGAATAAGCAAAGTGTTTTTCTCTCTAAAGTAAGCCCTAGTAATCTTCTCTAAACTCTAGAATAAAGCATAAGTCCCTAACAAACATCACAACTATCGATTTTAATGCCCACAAGAATTACAATTTTCTCGCGGAAACAGGTGGTGCGGGCGCACCACTAAATTGGTGCGGGCGCACCAAGGCCACTGACAAAGATGGCTAATCTTCGCTGGAAAGGTGCGGGCGCACCATGAAAAGAGTGCGAGCGCACCAGATTGGTGCGGGCGCACCTCTGAGCTGGTGCGGGCGCACCTAACTGTCTGATAATAGGGATGCCCAATCTGTAGGGCGGTGCGGGCGCACCAGTGTGTGCGGGCAGTACTAAGGGGGTGCGGGCACATCATGGAGCTCAACTCAAGCTTCCTTTATTCCACTTTCGCGCGTGCAAACTCCTCGGAACTCCCGCCTATTACCGTATCTCCCAACTCTTGACCTTATAAAAGATCATACCTGCAATCAAAGCACGGGAAAACACTGTGAAAGCAAATGTACTAGAAATCCAGTCAAAATTGACCGAAAATCTAATGAAATGTCACAATGATCAACAATGATCAAGTGAAGGAAAGAGAGAGAGAGAAATGAGGAAGAAAGAGGGAAGAAAAGGGTATAAAGAGGATCAAACCAAACCAAAAAGAGCTCATAAAGTACGTTAGAAACGCACTTATCAAACTCCCCCAAGCTTAGCATTTTGCTTGTCCTCAAGTAAACCAAGAATGGGAAAGAAAGAAAAGAGGAGGTGAAAAAGAGGAAAAAGAAAAATCATGCAACAACTAATCTAGATGCTCTAAAAACAATGCTACAAATATGACATGCAAGCTAAATGAGTTCGTAACAAGATTTAGGAGACCAACCAAACACAAGAGGGAAGATGATTAGGAAGCACAAGAGTGACTTAAGGGATCTAATCCACCGATCAACCGAGTCCCCTTGAAAATAGGCTTTCAAAAAGTGATTACTCACTCTTCTCCACTTCCAAGTCCCGAGTTTGACTCCCCCCTAGGGATGCTCAACCATAATAGCTCGCCTCTACCACATTTTGATGACCCTCATCATGACTTGCACAAAATCTCACCCGCCACTACTAATTGACCAAGTCCAATCTAGAAGTCAAAAGGGACTTTGTTTAGGTTGTAACGGGGCTAGGTTAAAGGGTGTGGATAACAATTTTGGAATGTGGTGCGAAAAGGGTAAAGTGGAGTACACAATAGGGGGTAAAAACTCCCCCAAGCTAGTCCAAACACCAACTCAAATCGATATCTCACACATCTTTGATTATCACTTTGATTTTGCTTTTTAAAACATTGATTTTCACTTTTTGAACACTTTTTTTTTTCAACAATTTGCTCTTTATTTCTTTTCAATAGAAATCCAAATGAAGCACTAAGAGCATTCTTTCTTTCTTTTATTTCCTTTGTCTTTCCTTTCTCAAAATTTTCCTCAACTTTTGCAATTATACACGCACATTAATTCACTTTCAACCATAGACTTAGTATCAAAATAACTCAACTCCAAACAAACTAGACATGTACTCCACTTTGGGAAAAGTTTGGCCATGACTTATTACGAGGGTTAAGCAAAAATAGGATAGAAAGGCTCAAATGGGTTGAGAAGCGGACAATTATGCAGGTATAAAAGCTTTTTAGCTTTTGAGCTCCTATTTCTAGCAAAAAGAAACGCCCTAAATCATTTTTCTATAGGCTCGGTCTTATGCAATCTTGGGGAGCTAAAATGCAAGTCACAAGTTAGGTGATCAATGGTGAGGGTTGTAGATGAGTATTACGAGGTTCTTGGCCCTCCTTCGGGGTTCACCGCACAAGGGACAAGGCAATCCAATCAACCAACTCGCCTAGTTTCAAAGAGACTCTACCAAAAGTCACCGATCTTAAAGATCATCTAACGTCACAACGAGGCTTCCAAAATCATCAAGTCAAATGCAAAGAAGGTCTTCCAATCAAGTTATGAACACTCTTAGCCACAAATCATACATGCAACTAAGCTTCCCTAAATGCAAATTTTTTTATTTTTTTATGCAATGCAAAAATACCAAAAACAAACTACCAAAACTAAGCTAAAAACAAACTTCTAAAAACAAGCTAATAATAAACTATCAAAAACAAGCTATACATGGGTGATTTGGATGAAAAAGGGGTGGGGGAAGAAGACCAAGAAGAATAACCAATCACCAAGTCAAACCCACAACCAAAAGAACCCCGCCTAAATAACCACCTAAGACCCCAAACTCCCAAAAACATAGGCATGCATGCAAGGGCCCCCACGCTTAAGCGAAACTCCGCGCTCGGAGTTGCAAAAGGTGGGAGGGGGAGGGGGGTCAAAAGGAGCACCTAAGAGTTCCCATCATTGCCTCCATCAGGAGCGGGGTTAGAAGGGAAGAACGCGTCTGGATACCCGTCTGGATAGTAAGACGGGTAGTGAGGGAAGGGGCGGAAAAGGTACCTCCTCGAATGGCCCGTTACGAGGGTCAAAAGCAGGAGGGTAGTAGGGGTGGTTAGGGAAGGGAGCCTCATGTCCGGAGTGGACATTGGCGAGATGAGTTCGCCAAGCCACTCGAGACACATGGTCAAGGTCGGTGCGGATACCATCAAGGGTAGCAGTGACCGCACGGTGGTTGGCCGCTTGAGTGGCCTGCATCTGGGTTTATGGCCGCCATGACGAAGGCCATATCAAAGGACTGGGAGGAAGAGGTCTCGGCCGCATCACTCACGGGAATGCGGTGCTCGGACCTCGGAACCCTGGGAACCCTCGGTACCCTCTCCACAGTGGTGGACTGAAGGTAGGTCATATCAGTGCAGTGATCTGGGTCAATAGGGGAAGGGGGAACCCGCCATCGGTTACATTCAAGCGGGGGGTTCCAAATGAACTCAGTGTCCATATAACAGTACAGTCTCCCTCCCAGTAGCCAAATGCAACTGGTCTTAAAAAAACCACGCAGAAATTTCATCTGCTGAAGAGCCGCACCATCCAATAAGTTGGACTGACCAACAGTTGGCACGCTTTCTTCTAAGCGGGCCAGGTCATCGTCAACCGAGAGGTAAGACACTAGCCGGGTGATCATTCCACCACAAATGATCTCCCCAGCTAGCGTAGTACCCCCCCTAATCTCTTGCAATCGATTAAGGAAGATAGCTGCAAAGTTGATTCGGGCGTTATGGTGGGCCCCATCAGTGGCCAACCATAAAACCAACAGCTCTTCCTTTCTCAATTGCCCGACTTCTTGCTTAGGAAAGAAGGTGTAAACCAACATCCTATGGAAGTAGCGGAGAGCAGGATGGATAATCTCAGAAGCTTTGGACGAGTTCGTCCGAAATCGAGTGGTGCCATCAGTGATCGTGGCCCACCACTCTTGTTCATTGTAACCCTCCCAAATTATTAAATAGGGGGCATCACATGGGGCAGTAGAGTCCGTCCCAAATGCTTCACATAACTCGTCAAAAGATAGTGTTCTGACTTGATTAAATAGACGAGCTTGAATAGTCAGAGCACCGGATTCTTGCTCCCTACTTATGTTCAACGAACTCAAGAACTCAAGAAGGTTCCCGATCTTGAAGGAAGTTCGACAACCCCAGATTTCCTGCCATCTCCCTTACTATCGTGTCGATTTTAAGGTGTTGGCAGGTATCAGAGTCATAGAACTTCGTGGGTCGCAGAGTTCGGTTCGAAAGCTGAGTAAAAATTTGACGGTGTGCAGCATTTGAGAATTTGAGCGGGTAGATAGGAGGGGGATTAGAGCTAGAAGAGGGTCCTTGCGAGGAGGACCCTGTTTTAGCTCTCTTAGCCCTGGAGGAGGATCCTTCGCCACTTTTTTTTTCCCATTGTGTTGTTTTAAAAACAATGTGAGAAAGATTTTCTTTGAAACGGGGAAAAACAAAGGGCGTGGCAGTAACAGAGGGACTCTTCAAAACCTTTGGTCAAACAAATCACCACACTAATAACACACAAAAACCTAAAAAGAAAAAAAAAAACTACCAGCACATAAATCCCACAATCAATAGCAACGAAGTTGCTAACAAGCAAGAATTTGATTCTAATCCGAAAATTCAATCAAACTCACACAATCCTCCAACTCACACAATCAACAATCCAACAACATGTTTATCAATACTTGCTCAACAAATCACTTCAAATAGTTCAATTTAGTTTACAAAAATCTCATAGACTATGAAATTTCCACAAAGAACAAATAATTAAACTAGTTCATCACAACACCAATCACAAAGTTGGGCAAAATTCATGAACAAACCAAAGCTAGGAGAAAAACAAGCATGCAATCAAAAAGAAAACAAACTTGTAGGCCAAATAACAAGATTATCTATGAAAAACAAGAGGTTGGAAGGAGATTACCAACTTGGAGATGAAAATCCCCAATTTTGAAACCCTAGAAATCCAAATCTTGCCAAAGTTCCAAATTTGATGCACTTGAGTGTTGTAGAGAGGAAAGAGATGAGGTTTCCGGTGAGAAAGTGGCCGGAGGTCGCCGGAAAGCCGTGGGGGTCACCGGATCGAGAGATGTGGAAGTGAGAGAAAGTGAGTGAGTGAGAGAGAGTTCGAAAATATGAGAGAAAAGAAGTGAGAGTGCCGAAAAAAATAGAAAAAACCGTGTTATTAGCCTCAGACGGGTTTGGTGCGGGCGCACCTCTAAGTGGTGCGGGCGCACCAAACGTCCTGCCTGCTGTTGAACTTTGCGGGGTAATTGGTGCGGGCGCACCTCTACGTGGTGCGGGCGCACCGTTCAAAAATTCCGAAATTTTTTTTTTTAAACGGTGCGGGCGCACCTCGTGGGAGGTGCGGGCGCACCAATGCTTCTGTATTTTGTTACTCACTGCAGACTGCATGGTGCGGGCGCACCTATATGTGGTGCGGGCGCACCTATATGTGGTGCGGGCGCACCTATATGTGGTGCGGGCGCACCTATATGTGGTGCGGGCGCACCAATGCTTCTGTATTTTGTTACTCACTGCAGACTGCATGGTGCGGGCGCACCGTTCGAAATTTCCGAAAAAAATTTGAACGGTGCGGGTGCACCTCATATTTGGTGCGGGCGCACCATTGGCTCTGTTTCTTTTCACCCACTGCAGACAGAATGGTGCGGGCGCACCTTTATGTGGTGCGATCGCACCATTTCATCTGCCAAAAACCTCTCAAGCTCAAATGAATGCTCATTGTTAGCCGGTAAAACAAAAATCTAGACTAAAAATGAAAATAGAAAAAGAGAAACGGGTTGCCTCCCGTGTAGCGCTTGTTTTAAGTCATTAGCTTGACTAAAAGGATATGTTCTACAAGAGTAGCGCTCGGGCGAGCGAAGGATCAAGCAACCAGCAGAACCGATGGCTTGATTATCGTGGTAGATCTTCAATCTTTGACCGTTCACCAAAAACAGGCCATTCTCGCCCAAAATCTCATAGGCTCCATAAGGCGTAGTCTTCAACACTTGGAAGGGTCCCGACCACTTGGACTTTAATTTTCCGGGGAAGAGCTTTAGCCTGGAGTTAAACAACAAGACTTTGTCTCCAACCCGGAAGTCTCTTTGCTGAATCCGGTGATCGTGCCATTTCTTTGTTTGCTCCTTGTACAGTCTCGAGCTCTCATATGCATTGAAGCGGAGTTCTTCAAGCTCAGCTAGCTTCTCTTTCCGAGCATCTCCCGTCAAGTGAAGATCCATGTTGAGCTCTTTGATTGCCCACCAAACCTTGTGCTCGAGTTCCACCGGCAAATGACAAGCCTTGCCATACACGAGGCGGTAGGGAGTGGTTCCTATAGGCGTCTTGAAAGCCGTGCGAAGAGCCCAAAGAGCATCATCTAGCTTCAAAGACCAATCCTTCCTTGTTTTATTTACCACTCTCTCAAGGACGTTCTTCACTTCCCGGTTAGAAACTTCAACTTGGCCTTGAGTTTGGGGATGATAAGGAAGTCCGACTTTGTGATTCACCCCGTACTTCTTCAAGAGGGCCTCCAGTTGCTTCTTGGCGAAGTGTGAACCGCCATCACTTATCAATACTCGGGGTATTCCAAACCTCGGGAAGATGATCTTCTTAAGGAGTTTAGTCACAACCTTGTGGTCATTGGTGGGGGAGGCAATGACTTCAACCCACTTAGTTACGTAGTCGACCGCAACAAGGATGTACATGTTGCCCAAAGAAGGGACAAAAGGGCCCATAAAGTCAACTCCCCATACATCAAATGGCTCAACCTCCAGAATGCTTTGTTAAGGCATCTCATGTCTCTTCGTGATGCCGCCACTCCTTTGACATCTATCACAGCTCAAAATAAACTCACGAGCATCTTTTTGCAATGATGGCCAAAACATACCACATTGGAGCACCTTAGCAACAGTTTTTCTTGCTCCACCATGCCCTCCACATGCCAAAGTATGGCAATGATTCAACACCGAATTGATCTCATGATTGGGCACACACCTTCTAAAAACACCATCGGCGCACTTTTTAAACAAGAGAGGGTCATCCCAATAGAACCTCGAAGCCTCCTTGAAAAATCGCTTCCGTTGTTGAGAATTGAAACCATCAGGTTCAATCCCACAAGCCAAGTAGTTCGCATAGTCCGCGAACCATGGAATCTCATTATTCAGAATGCCGAATAGTGCTTCTTCTCTCAAATCTTCTTCAATAGGGGTCTAGTGAGGATCCGAGACCTTCTCATCAAGACAGAGACGAGAAAGGTGATCAACTACCACATTCTCCATTCCCTTTTTCTCCTTCATCTCAAAATCAAACTCTTGAAGAAGAAGCACCCACCTAATGAGCCGAGCCTTGGCATCTTTCTTACTCATCAGATATCGGACCGCAGAATGATCCGTATACTGGCGGGCGCGGATGTGTCGTTGTGCACCGCACTCGGCCAAAGATAAAGTTTCACCTACTCTCTTTTACACTAAGCTAGTATAATGGAAGTAGGGGTCATATCCACAGGGAAACAGGGACGAGTTTAATACTTAGCGTGATTCAAAACCTAGATTAAGCTAAGGGCCGAGAAACCTAATTACAAAGGGGGGTTTCAAGTAGATTTACGAACAAACTAAAACTAACTAGCAAATAAATAAGATGAGAAATCAATTATGGAAAGATCTTGAATCCGATTAACATCCACTTCAATTCATTATCGATCATTGAACCTCAACTCTAATTATTTCTATGATTATCTATTGCTGAGAATTAATCTCGCATTCTCCTTATTCTTAGTTGAATAGCACGATCAGCGTGACTATAAAACCCTAACTAAAGGATAACCTAGTCCGATCGCGTCTAAGTTCAATCCAATAGCAAGCAATAAACACGAGAGAGAGCCAACGGACACGCTAACGTCATACAAGCGATAAACATTCAACGGTTAATTCAATTTCCCCAAGAAATAACCAAGACGATCCGCATCTAAGTTACTCCCTAGTTTGCTACCAATTGATAAAAGAATAAAACAATCCGATTCTATTCTTAAATCTAGCATTAGATTAATTACACAATCAAACTAGTAACGTTCCTAGCATAATCATGCAAAAATCATAGAAAGCAAGCATAGAAATTAAACCATAATCAAAGAAACTAAATAGAGAGGAAAGATCTCACAATAATGCTTGAAGCTTCATGTTAATCTCGTTCAAGAACGGTTCAAGCTACAATCGGCATAGCATAAGCCAATCCCATAATTGAAATCTACAAAAACTAAACTAGAAAATAAAAACTAAAAAGAGAAGACAACAAGAGAGGAGTGGAGTTTTGGAGACTCCCTCTCCCTTGTGGTCTGCTGCCCCCTAGGTCCAAAAACAAGTTTGGTATTTATACTAAAGCATAAAAGTCAGCCGACAATTACACCGACCTAGGGGTCGCGAGGTGCGAAGGAACTCGCGAGGTGTGAAGAGCACTCTGCCTTCCGCACATTTGGCTGGGCAAAGCAGGTCGCGAGGTGCGAAGGAGCTCACGAGGTGCGAGCAAGCAGGTCGCGAGGTGCGACCTAGCTCGCGAGGTGCGACCTGCTGGGCGAGCATGCGCTGGACTTGCGGTGCTGCTTGGGCGAGGCTGCTGGGCATGCGATGCTCACGAGAGCTTGGCGATGAACGCCCGGGCTTGCGGTTGCCGCTTGTGTTGGCTTGGATGCATGGCTTGGGCTTGCGGTGGAGTTTGATGCTTTGCTTGGCTTGGGCGTGCGATGATTGCAATTATGCTACGATGCTACATTTTCCGAGCACTCCAAAGACAACTTCACTCACAACATCATTCAAATGCATTTCACCTTGAAAGCTCGGAATACATGACGTTAACACAAATTATCTCGCAAAGCTCCGAACTTCCGCTAAGGGCTAAATAAAACACGAATGTTAACAATTACAATCAAACCCTTAGCAAAGTGCACCCAAAATATAATATGAACACCGTATAACTTGAGCGTATCAAATACCCCCACACTTGAACTTTACTCGACCTCGAGTAAACTCAAAATGAGGATCACCCAATAGATCTTCACCCAAATTATCGACACCAAACTACACTCTCCATCAACTATATCATCATCATCACATCTTAACAACATCCGCTCAAAACCTAAACGTAAGGGACGATGATTCCCCCACACTTAGATTCAAGCTCTTCTGAAGTATACAAAGATGCGACAACAACAATAACCAGTAAACGACAACCAAAATGTGAGCTCAAATCCTGAAGGATCTCAAAGGAGTTGAACTCACTTCAGACGCCACAATCAAAATGACAGCTCGCCTAAAACCTCAAAAGATAAACTAAAACTACTACTACTACAACTAATTTAGAATAGCAAGCCATGGAACAAAGACATAAAGGTATAAATTCCATGCTTACTCCCAAAAACAAACAATCAACCAAAAGAATGTGAAAGCCAACTTTAAATAGATCTTCACAAAACAAAGGATGAATTCACTAACCCAACCCGAAGACACCTTCCGCCTTATGACACCAACTCCGGCAAATGAGTTTTCCAAATACAAAATTCTCTCTTAATCTCTCATTTTGCCTAGGAGCCCTTTCGGGTTTTCATCCTAGCTTCCACATTTCTTTTTCATCTCTCTTCTTTTTCCGGCTCACAAAACTCACCCGCTCAACTAGCTCTTTTTTACATAGGCCGCCCTTTCGGGTTTTCGACCTATCCGAGCCCCCAATTTTGCCCGAGTCGCCCACCCTTGTGGGTTTTCAACTCAGCGGGTTTCATTTCATCACTTTTTTTTTTATATTTTTTTGTTTTTCTCAATTTTTTTCATTTTTTCAAATTGAAAGTAATAAATACAACATAGATACATGAGAATGAGAATACCCTCCCCCCTACTTAAACTACACATTGTCCTCAATGTGTCGACAATTAAAAGAAAAAGTAAACTGAAAATGGGGGGGAAATTTGAAAATCGGGTAAATCGAAGATCGAATGCTCAAAACTCATGAAAAGCAATCCGTCAAACTCAAATTTCTTAACAACACCAACTCAAATCTCATAACTCAACTCACAACCCTCTCCCTCGAATCACTCAAACAAATGACAAATTCAAATTTTTAAATTTTTGAGATTTGCACCTAGCTTAAGAGATCAAAAAGATACATTAACAATGTCAATCCTCTAGTGTTACCAACTCCTAGATATTGAAGTCCTCCCAACGGATTTTCTTTTTTTGTGGATTTTGGTTCCAAGTGGATTAAGATTGGTTGTGGATCTTTTGTAGTGTGTGGGCGGTGGGTGAAAGAAAATTTGTTGTGGTGGTGGAAATTTGATGAAAAATAAAGGAAAAGAAAGAAAATAAAGGGATCTCGGGTTGCCTCCCGAGAAGCGCTGTTGTTTAAAGTCGTGAGCTCGACTTAGTACCTTAAGCTTAATCATTGGGTTGTGCTCCATGTGTGACAATGGTGGTTCCATGTCAATCTCCACTTCAAGTACCTGCAAAATTGATTGAGAAGAACTCTTGCAATGCATCGTTAATACCTAGCTTACTACAACATGGTTGAGCATATAACATCAGATTATATCCAAAACCTAGCATTAAGTCAACAACAAACATCAACTAGTAGTACTCCTAGCTAATCCAAGTCATGACCATTAATATAAATATTTAAAGCTAGACAATAACCAAGATATAGAGTAAATCTTACAATAAACCGTCAAAAGCTTCAATCAACCATTCCCAAGAAAGTTTAAGCAACAAGTTCCATGCTTCTTGTCCAAAATACAAAAGTGAAATACATAGTGCTCAATGGAAGATGAAAACTAGAAACTCAAACAAAAAGGGAATTGTTTATATGAGTGGCCAACCAAAAACAAAGAGCACAAGCAATACCATCCAAAAATCACGCTAAATACAAACAAGTAACACCGTTTCCCCGGCAACGGCGCCAAAATTTGGCGGGCACGGATGTGTCGTTGTGCACCGCACCCGGCCAAAGATAAAGTTTCTCCTACTCTCTTTTACACTAAGCTAGTATAATGGAAGTAGGGGTCGTATCCACAGGGAAACAGGGACGAGTTTAATACTTAGTGTGATTCAAAACCTAGATTAAGCTAAGGGCCGAGAAACCTAATTACAAAGGGGGGTTTCAAGTAGATTTACGAACAAACTAAAACTAACTAGCAAATAAATAAGATGAGAAATCAATTATGGAAAGATCTTGAATCCGATTAACATCCACTTCAATTCATTATCGATCATTGAACCTCAACTCTAATTATTTCTATGATTATCTATTGCTGAGAATTAATCTCGCATTCTCCTTATTCTTAGTTGAATAGCACGATCAGCGTGACTATAAAACCCTAACTAAAGGATAACCTAGTCCGATCGCGTCTAAGTTCAATCCAATAGCAGCAATAAACACAGAGAACCAACAGACCTGCTAACGTCATACAAGCGATAAACATTCAACAGTTAATTCAATTTCCCCAAGAAATAACCAAGACGATCTGCATCTAAGTTACTCCCTAGTTTGCTACCAATTGATAAAAGAATAAAACAATCCGATTCTATTCTTAAATCTAGCATTAGATTAATTACACAATCAAACTAGTAACGTTCCTAGCATAATCATGCAAAAATCATAGAAAGCAAGCATAGAAATTAAACCATAATCAAAGAAACTAAATAGAGAGGAAAGATCTCACAATAATGCTTGAAGCTTCATGTTAATCTCGTTCAAGAACGGTTCAAGCTACAATCGGCATAGCATAAGCCAATCCCATAATTGAAATCTACAAAAACTAAACTAGAAAATAAAAACTAAAAAGAGAAGACAACAAGAGAGGAGTGGAGTTTTGGAGACTCCCTCTCCTTGTGGCTGCTGCCCCCCTAGGTCCAAAAATAAGTTTGGTATTTATACTAAAGCATAAAAGTCAGCCGACAATTACACCGACCTAGGGGTCACGAGGTGCGAAGGAACTCGCGAGGTGCGAAGAGCACTCTGCCTTCCGCACATTTGACTGGGCAAAGCAGGTCGCGAGGTGCGAAGGAGCTCGCGAGGTGCGAGCAAGCAGGTCGCGAGGTGCGACCTAGCTCGCGAGGTGCGACCTAGCTCGCGAGGTGCGACCTGCTGGGCGAGCATGCGCTGGAGCTGGGCGAGCATGCGCTGGACTTGCGGTGCTGCTTGGGCGAGGCTGCTGGGCATGCGATGCTCACGAGAGCTTGGCGATGAACGCTGGGCTTGCGGTGCTGCTGTGTTGGCTTGGATGTATGGCTTGGGCTTGCGGTGGAGTTTGATGCTTTGCTTGGCTTGGGCGTGCGATGATTGCAATTATGCTACGATGCTACATTTCCCGAGCACTCCAAAGACAACTTCACTCACAACATCATTCAAATGCATTTCACCTTGAAAGCTCGGAATACATGACGTTAACACAAATTATCTCGCAAAGCTCCGAACTTCCGCTAAGGGCTAAATAAAACACGAATGTTAACAATTACAATCAAACCCTTAGCAAAGTGCACCCAAAATATAATATGAACACCGTATAACTTGAGCGTATCATATACACAATAGCTTTGTTGCAGGTCAAGTAAGACCGGAATTTGTCAAATGCAAAAACTACGGCCAACATTTCTTTCTCCGTAGTTGCATAATTCCGTTGAGCATCATCCAAGGTCCTACTTGCATAGGCTATTACATGTAGCCTTCCTTCCTTGCGTTGCCCAAGAACAACGCCCACTGCAAAGTCACTAGCATCGCACATCAGTT
Source organism: Beta corolliflora (assembly GCA_947648045.1). Lineage (NCBI taxonomy): Eukaryota > Viridiplantae > Streptophyta > Magnoliopsida > Caryophyllales > Amaranthaceae > Beta > Beta corolliflora. Next base: position 105,325 of record CANSZD010003824.1, read on the forward strand.
CAAAAGGCAAGCTCCAATCCGGAGCTTGCACAATGGGGGCAGAAGTGAGGGCCTTTTTTAAAGTTTCAAAAGCCTTAATACAAGACTCTTCAAACTCAAAATCTACATCCTTTTGAAGTAGATTCGTCAATGGTTTGGCTATCTGAGAAAAATCCTTGATGAAACGCCGGTAAAAACCCGCATGTCCAAGGAAAGCACGAACTCCCGTCACCGAATTCGGTGGCGGAAGCTTCTCAATAACCGAAACCTTTACCGAATCCACTTCAATGCCCTTCTTTGACACTTTATGCCCAAGGACAATGCCTTCCTCGACCATAAAGTGACATTTCTCCCAATTCAGGACGAGGTTCGTCTCTTGACATCTTTTCAATACACACTCAAGATTAACCAGACATGTGTCAAAAGACGAACCACACACACTAAAATCGTCCATGAACACCTCAATAGAATCTTCTAGCATGTCAGAGAAGATTGTTGTCATACACCTTTGGAAAGTAGATGGGGCATCACACAAACCAAAGGGAATCCTTCGATATGCGAATGTCCCATACGGACAAGTAAAAGTACTTTTCTCTTGGTCATCCGGATGAATAGGGATTTGAAAGAATCCGGAATAACCATCGAGAAAACAAAAGTGTGAATGACGAGAAAGCCTCTCCAACATTTGGTCAATGAAGGGGAGAGGGAAATGGTCCTTGCGGGTGGATTTGTTTAACTTCCGATAATCAATACAAACCCTCCACCCGGTAACAGTTCTAGTTGAGATAGTTTCTCCTTTCTCATTCTCAACAATAGTCATGCCTCCTTTTTTGGAACCACGTGAATCGGGCTCACCCACTTGCTATTGGAGATAGCGTAGATGATTCCCGCGTCACGCAATTTCATAATCTCCTTTTTTACAACCTCTTTGAGATTAGGATTGAGCCTTCTCTGATGCTCTATGGATGAGGCATTACTATCGATGAGATGGATACGATGCATAGCAAGAGAAGGGCTTATCCCCTTAAGGTCATCTATCGAGTACCCAATAACATCTTTATATTTTTATAGTATCTCAATCCATTTTGATATAGAGATGTCATCAAGACTCGAATTAACAATAACTGGATAAGTACATGCATCATCAAGAAAAACATATTTAAGAGAAGAGGGAAGGGGTTTGAACTCTACCTTGGGAGGAGGCTTAGAACACTCCTCTTTGTCAATGGATGTCGCGAGAACCTCAAATGCTTCATCTTTTGTCTCCTCAATAGTAGTGTCAAGAAACAATGAGAATTCTTTCACCTCTTCCATGTCCAAGCTCGGGGCTTCAGTAAGAGAAGCATACAACTCATCCCCGGTGTGAACCACACTCGCAGCATCCTCTATCTCATTCTCCACTAGGTTGACCCGGCAAATTCTCTCTATCATGGGCCTCTTCAAAGTCTTAGAGAACTCAAATACAACCCGCTCATTGGCTACCTCAACCGTGATAGTATCATTTTTGCAATTGATCACGGCTCCCAACGTCTTTAGAGCCTCTCTTCCAAGAATAAGAGGAGTCTCCGGATCTTCCTCCATATCCATCACCACAAAACCACAAGGCATAAATACACGCCCAACTTGAATTGGTACATCCTCCAACTCACCATGGGGGACTCTCACAGTGCGGTCCGCCAATTGAATAGTTTTCCGTGTCGGATGAAGAGGAAAAATTAAGGTGCTTAGCAATAGACAGTGGCATCAAACTCACACTCGCTCTTAAATCGGCCAATGCACCCTTGGGCTCTAGATCACCTATTTGCACCGGCAAGGTGAAACTCCTGGGGTCTCTTTGCTTCTTAGGCATAGTACGTTGCACAAGAGCACTCACTTGATAGGGTAAAGTGATAAGCTCATCTTCAAGCTTCCGTTTGTTGGAGAGGATCTCCTTCAAAAATTTAGCATATGCCGGCATTTGAGACATAGCCTCAAGGAATGGTATGTTGATCTGTAGGCTCTTCATCACATTGAGAAATTTGGTGAACTTGTCACTTAATTTTCTCTCAACCAACCACTGAGGATAGGGAACCGGAGGCACATAGGTCTTAGTTGGTGGAGATGATGGCAGTGGCGCTTTATCACCAACTTGGACTTGTGTCTCATCTCTTTCCACATTTTCTTCTATCTCGCCTTCCTCAACTTCAACTTCTTTCTCAACAACCTCACCTTCTTCATCCTTCTCTACCTCCTCGGTTGGCATCTTGGGACCCTCGTAACTTGTTCCCGACCTCAAATGAATGGCTTTGGCTTGATGGAGGTTGGGGTTAGGAATAGGTTGGCCCGAAAGTTGATTTGTGGGAGTAGAAGGATTTTTCTCGGCTACTTTGGCAATTTGGGTTTCAAGCATTTTATTATGGGCTTGTAGCTCTTGAAATCTTTGCTCATGGTTTTAGAGAATTTGGTTCATGGATTGAAGTTGTTGGAGAATTTGGAGAGAGGTTGGATCGGGAGATGGAGTGGGTTCGGGATTTTGTTTGGGGAACGGAGGGTTAGAGGGAGGTTTTTGGGTATTGACTCTTTGATGTGGAGCTTGGTAGATATGAGACCCTTGTGAGGATGAACCACCTTGGTTATAGTTTGGGTTATACCCTTGCACATACCCTTGATGTTGACCTTGGTTGTACCCTTGTTGAGGTTGATTCCATCCTTGTTGAGGTTGGTTGAAGCCTTGATTGTAGTTTTGTTGGGGTTGTTTCCATCCTCCTTGTTGATTGCTTCTATACCCTTGGTTTCCTTGATAGCCATCTCCTCTAGAGTTGATTGCCGCCACATGCTCCGAATTTGTACCTCCACAATAAGATGTATCATGATTAGTACCTCCACAAATATCACAAGAAAAAGAATTTACCTGTGATGGATTAGATGATGCGAGGTTGATCTTGGAGAGCTTCTTGTCAAGTTGATCCATCTTAGCTTGAATTTGATCCATGGGATCTAATTCAAACTTTCCACTCTTCTTAGTTTGAGCACCTCTTCGACGTCCACCCTATGAATAGTTCTTAATTACTTCTTCAATAGTGGACTCAAGTTGATCTTGCGGGATCTTAGAAAGTTGACCTCCCGCTCCAGCATCAAGGTTGGCACGTGATATAGGATTAAGGCCATCATAGAAGAATCGCATGAGTAGATTCTTGGTGAACTCATGGTGAGGGCATGAACGGCTCATCTCCTTGAACCGCTCCCAAGCTTCCGCAAGTGTCTCATCGTTCTCTTGCTCAAATGAGGAGATCTTCTTCCTTATGTCTGCCGTCTTCCACTCCGGGAAGTACTTCTTCAGAAAAGCCATTGTGACTTCCTCCCATGTAGTGAGGGAGTTAGCAGGTAAACTCTTGAGCCATGATTTTGCTTTTCCGGTAAGAGAAGACCGGAACAAATGCATCTTGATGTAGTCTGGAGAGACGTCATTTGTGGTTATCATGGCACGGGATCTCAAGAAACCCGTCAAGATGGTCCGGAGGATCTTCATCCGACCCTCCACAGAATTGTTCTGCCTTCACCATCCGAGTGAACTGAGGGTGAATGCTGAAATTTGTAGTAGTGGTGGGGAGTCGAATACCACCTTGAAGAACATAGGAACCCGGATTTCCGAAATCCCTAAAGAGTTGTGGATTTGCTTCACCTATTTCTGACTGAACTTCACTTGTTGTACTTGAGGCTGGTGAAGATGGTTCGGAACCCAAAGACAAATCTTCCAAATTTTTCCGAAGCTTTCGCAATGTACGGTCAATTTCTGGATCTAGAAGAAAGGTGGGTGAACCGTGAGCTCTTCTTCTCATGTAACAACAACAAAGCTAAGTAGAGGATTAGCAAATAACAACCACAGTAAAAAAGAAAAGAAAAATCAACTAAGCAAAGCTAAACTAAAATAAACTTCAATTAATAGCACAATTTTTCCCCGGCAACGGCGCCATTTTGATAAGAGGTTTTTAGTGTGTCGTTAAGGCACCAAAAATCGCTTTTCAAACTATATTTATAACTCCTAACAAGCAATTACTAAGAACGTAGTAAAGGCAAGTCAAGGGTCGATCCACAGGGAAAAAGGGATTAATTAAAGTCTATCAAGTCTAAATTACTTAATTGAAGGAATTTTGGGGGTTTTAAAATGATTTAGTATCAACTAATGACTAACTACTATCAAAGTACTAGTTAGTAAAATGAGATGAAAATATGAATAAAGAAGACACTAGAGTTAAGGTTACTAGTATGGATCAAAGTGGACAACGTTTATTAATGCAATTGTGAATCAAATGTGACAATTAGGCAAGGTTTAGTTTTCCTCTAAAATACCCGAGTCCTCTCTCGAATGGTCCTCGAGAATGATCGCTTAATCAATCAACTAAATCCTCTCTCGAATGGTCTTTAGTCAATTGATTAAGAGATCCAATGAATTTGGAAAACCCCTAATATAGGATCCCCTTAATTTCTACCCAATATCTTGGCCTAGAAATTAAGTTGATTCATGGGGATGATAAAAGAATTCATAATTCAATTAAGAACATTTGAAATCAAAATACCAAAGCACAAATGTGATCAATATCTATCCTAAGGCCTCAAAACACCAAGATCAATGCATAAACGTCTTTAAATCATCACAATCACATTAACAATACATTTAAACTCTAATCCATACTTTCACCCTAACCCTAGATAGGGAACTACTCACTAATCATGGATTCTAAGCAATAAAACATGAATTCTATAACTAATATAGGGCTAAACATGATTAAGAGATAATTAATCTATTGAAAATAACAAATATGAAACTATAACAAAAGAGAATTAATACTATGGAAAAGGAGAGATTGATAATCTAAAAGAATGAATAAAACTGAAAACTTTAAAATTAAATTAATGAAAGTTACCTTGAAAGTGTAGATAATCAACAACTTTAATCTATGAATCTCAAATCTAAGAATAAGCAAAGTGTTTTTCTCTCTAAAGTAAGCCCTAGTAATCTTCTCTAAACTCTAGAATAAAGCATAAGTCCCTAAAAAACATCACAACTATCGTTTTTAATGCCCACAAGAATTACAATTTTCTCGAAAACAGGTGGTGCGGGCGCACCAAGGCCACTCGACAAAGATGGCCAATCTTCGCCGGAAAGGTGCGGGCGCACCATGAAAAGAGTGCGGGCGGCACCAGATTGGTGCGGGCGCACCTCTGAGCTGGTGCGGGCGTACCTAGGCTGCTCCGATAATAGGGATGCCCAATCGTAGGGCGGTGCGGGCGCACCGGTTCAGTGCGGGTGCACCGTGTGTGCGGGCAAGTACTAAGGGGGTGCGGGCACACCATGGAGCTCAACTCAAGCTTCCTTTATTCCACTTTCGCGCGTGCAAACTCCTCGGAACTCCCGCCTATTACCGTATCTCCCAACTCTTGACCTTATAAAAGATCATACCTGCAATCATAGCACGGGAAAACACGGTGAAAGCAAATGTACTATAAATCCAGTCAAAATTGACCGAAAATCTAGCGAAATGTCACAATGATCAACAATGATCAAGTGAAGGAAAGAGAGAGAGAAATGAGGAAGAAAGAGGGAAGAAAAGGGTATAAAGAGGATCAAACCAAACCAAAAAGAGCTCATAAAGTACGTTAGAAACGCACTTATCAATTGCCCGTCAGCAGGAATTAGATAGACGGGTGTATTGGAGGATGGTCAGGAATTCAAAGGCAATGACCAAGTTAAAGCTACTCAGCGATTCAGTGTGAAGGCTTGGCAGTGCTAAGGGGTTTGAAGGAAAGCTTGCAACGAGGTGGCAGAGCCATTAGTGTACAGACTGATTCTAGTATGCTAGTACGTATGCTAAGAAAGAATCAATTCCCATTTCACTTAACTAGCTTAGGTTACGATCTCTATGATGTCTGTAATATGTTTAGGGTTTGTGAGATTAGGAAAGTTGCTAGGGTTGCTGTTCAAGATAGCCATGAGTTAGCTGTAGCCTGTAGCGGCTAGGAATGAGTTAGTTGTAGCGGCTAGGAATGGTAATCTTGTGTAATATCTCTTGGTGTTTCCCTGTATGATCTTGTTGTCAAAAAAAAAAAAACTATGCAATTACTTTCTTTTTTCTATTCTTGTATAAAGATTCAATGGTAAGGAAATAAGAAATTTGCCTTCCTAAAAAGAAAGAAAGAAAAGAAAACTAGCCAACAACATAATGTGATCCAATGTTCGGGTGAGGCAAGAACCGATTTATCCAAGTAAATCAAAACAATAATGCTCCCTTCATCCCACATTATCCCATATTAATTGATATAGTTTGACTGTCATACAATTGTAGGTTTTCTATCTGCCTTCTTATTTTATTGTTCGTAATTACAAGTGCCTAGTGTGGTATTTTTGTATTGTAGTTAGTGAATTATTGGGTCCTACCCTTTTGAATGGTGAGTTATACAGTTATTTCTTTATTATTTTCCAGGTCCCCCATAAAGTGAGAGAAACAATATAAAATTTATGGGACCTTTTAATTGTAAGAAGTGCCTCAATTAATATGGGATGGACAAAGAAGAGAAGTGTATCGATCGATATGGTACGGGACGGTGGAGTAGAAAAATAAACAGATCTAACTGACTTAAACACAATTTCTTCTAGATTATTATAAAGTTGATGAGCCAAACCTAACAGTTGACAATTTGACACAACCTTTTGTCCAATCATTGTTTCACTATACAGCCTTCGAACAAATCCCTATCAGTAACAACACAACATTATAGGTTATTTCATAACACCATATATATTAAGTTCAAATTCACAACACTAATGCACCTTGAATTAATTTTTTCACTAACCTCCCAATATGTTGCCTTCATTCTCAGATTGTTTTTCCAATTTGCACTATTCGCATACACCACTTTGACGATGTTCTCATACTATATAGAAATAAGTATTATAATTATGCTTATTAGATTTATTGCAATGAACATTTCAAAAGATGAAATTTTCATAATTTTTACTAATATAAATATTTATAGAAAAATTACGATCAAATACATACGTTGGAGAATGTTAAAGACAAATTGAAAGTTGGAACAGCTATTAGAAAGTGGAGTATAAAGTTGCCAAAATGACCTATATTTACATTGAGTAATAATCTTTTGAAGCACAGTAATATTGTTGAAGTAGTGTAATAAAATACTGAACAACGAGAGAAAGTCATTGTCGAATTTCTCAAAGAACAAATGATCGTAATTTTTAAGCTTCTTAATGTTGTACACTAGGTTATCTTCTAAGACATATTTTATGGAAGTGAAGGAAGATAATCAAATCACACAACTAACCCTTCACCCTCGAATCAAACAAACATGTTTGCTATATCTTATAGATATCCTATAGGTGATATTTGTTACGACGTCAAAAACACAAGCAATCAGTAACGAATTACACTTAAAATGACAGCAACGTTTATAATAATTGATGGAATAGTGTACATTAACATTGCACCAACAGACAGACATAGCAACTTGGACCATATTGAAGTCTAGCCATGTTAAAATCAGTCCATGTATGATGCTCAGATTTGTACAGCCAGCTGGTTAAAACTTGAGCCTAAATTACAAGTTTAAAATGGAAAACAGGTTTACTATTCTTGTAAACTTAAGTCACACTTGCCAAAATCAGCAGATGAGATGTAACAACCATTTGAAGTTCACCTCTCCCCTTCTTCACCAACTTCCTTTACATTTCTTTGAAGTTCATACTTTCCCTACTTAAAAGCTACCTTCATTCTCTTGACATACTATCAGGAGAAAAATGGCTAACCTAAGGTGTGTTTGCGTGTTATATGGCATGTTCCTCGTCGTAGTACTAGCCAAGGCACAAGCACCAGCAATGTCACCAATTAATGCATCACCAGTACCACCATTACCTCCTTCAAACCCACCAACTTTGGGAACTCCACCACCCTCGTCCACTCCAGCACCTTCGTCCACTCCACCAGTCGCAAGCCCAACTGCTTCTCCACCTCCAAGCTCACCGCCTCCCACTGCTCCTCCAGTTAGTTCACCTGTGCAAACACCATCATTACCACCTGCACCAGTAAGCACACCTCCAGTTCAGGCACCACCACCAGCCCAGCCACCAGCCCCTTCGTCACCTCCACCAGCAGTGCCACCTGCACCAGCCCCAACAACAAAGGCTCCTGCACCTGCACCCGCAAAGCCGGCTCCTGCACCAGCACCAGTGGCTGTATCACCAATCCTGACACCAGTAAATGGGCCCTCAACAGCACCAGCACCCTCGGAGGGGAAAAGAAAGCGAAAGCACAAACATAAGCATAAGAGGCACCATCATGCACCAGCACCAGCCCCGACACCACCAAGCCCCCCTGCACCTCCTACAGTAGATACAGATTCATCAGAAGATACATCACCAGCACCATCTCCAGATTTGGTAAATTCTCGCTAAGCACTGTTTTCTTCTCTGACTTTTGTTTCCTTTACCATTAAACATATATTGACTACTACTAACTATATGGTGTCACGGAAACAGAATGAAGGATCATCAATTTATCAGCCAGGATACTCATTGAGTAGGTGGATGACAGGACTCATAGCAGCTGTTCTGCTCGTTGCTTTGTAATTTCGACCTTCATTTAAACAAGCAATGGATTCTTTTCCTTTCATTCATGTTAGCTTGCTTTTTGTATAAGATGAGAGTTGGAGGCGTTTCCAGTTGACGAAATGCAATTGAGTTACTTACACATAATTATTTCAAATACATGCAAAAATATTCTTATCAAAGAAGTGCTTGATCCAATTGGAGTTAGTGAAGTTCGCATAAAATTAAAAGCATAAGCCACATAATTGGCTGTACATCCATACATCATTTATCTTATAGTCCTTCCATTTGGAAATCTATTTCACGTCTCCATAGCCAATAGATGTGATCAAGAAGAATCAAAAAACAGATTGAAGGTCATTAGGTATTGAAATTACCTCCCAATCATGAAAAATTTCAAGAATATGAGCAAATCTGTAGAGGTTCAAGTATATACATAACAATCTCAACCTCAGAAATACATTAGTATTACAAGATATAAGATTTTTACTGTATGATTGAAAGACAGAGAAACACACTCACCAAAAGAGTTTATCTACCTATTGATAGTAGTTTGAGAAGTAAAGAAACATCCAAGTTATCAAACAGGGGCTTAGCTACTCATGATATTCATCCTAATCTTCATCAGCATCATTCCGGAAGTCATATTCAACCACAAGCCCCAAGTTGTCAACAAGTTTGTGATACTGGAGACACCCTGCGCACTGATAAAAACAGGGCCAGTGGTTACAGTTGACAATTTTCAGTGGGAAAAAGGTTAAGACATTCAGAACATAAAGTTTCAAAGGAAAAAAAAGGTTAAGACATGTAAAATCATGTCGCTTACAAGGTTGAGCAAAGTCCAAAGTATGACTGGATGACAGCACAATTATTTTTATTTCAATTAGCACACAAAAGTTTCTTAAGAAATGTGAGCCACAAAATTCCACCAAACCATCAAACTGAAAGTTCTTTCAAACACCCAACTGGGCATTAAGCTGCTCATCAATAAAGATAGGGAGTACATCAAGGATGCAATATGAAATCAAGCTTTGAAACAAAAAGCATCTCATTATATGAGCAAGAAAAACAAAGATGACATGTAGCTTGCTAAAGTGGAGAGCACCTTAAGAGTCCTAATATTTGAATACCTAAGTAGTGCAGCAACCTGATGAAAGCTTAACACGATGAAAAGGAGACCGACTAAATCTCATGAAAGCTGCTATTAGCAATGCAGAATTAAACAGAAGTATTATTGAAGTTGTACTAGCCACTATCATGATTCATGCATATGAAGGGCCCATTCAAGGTGAAAACGTTAACAACAAAAAATACTCCATCTGAACGCAGCAGTCTGGTTTCTCTACCAGAGAAAATCATGATTTTCCCCAACCATCAATATGGGTTAACTCCTTTTATTAACAAAGTCCCCTCATTTATAAATCTATTATAGAGGGACCTTGAAAATAAAAGTAATCCCAATTTAAGAACAAGCAGATTAAATGATACTCCATTAAAAAAGTTGATTCTTCCCTTTTACTTTCAACATACTTCAATAAAGATTCTTCTTCAATAATAGAATATAGAAGTTGTTAATAAAATATGAAAGCCTCCCATTACATTGTCAAAAAGACTACATGGCACTATATACAAACTCAGATAATGAGGGCACCAAAACCTACAGATTGTCATTTCATTTTCATGATGTAGATGAAATACCATCCAGTTTTACACATTTTCTCTTCATATAGGGCAAAAATTATGTTCATACGGAAACATAAATCATAATACTATCTCAATGAAAAAAATTCACGAGTCCATTAAAAACTAAGTTTCAAGAATACCTGGACAAATACAGTTCCTCGTTCATAGGCTAATCTATTGATAAGCCTTTTTGTTCTTTCACCACAAGCATCACATGTAAATTGTACGAGCAAGCTTCTCCTAGGAAGCTGTGTGTTAATGTTTGGTTCCTACAAATGTACAACAAACAGTGACCAAAATCATATGAAGCATACAAGTAAATCCAGGATCTAGCAATGTCATATCATGCTCTTCCAGAAAAAGAGTGTGCTACAATAATCAATAAAAAATATGAAATGGCATTATGATTCTCATTCAATAAGAAACAAGACATCTTAAACTCTATGCACTAAGGTTGGAATCAACTTAAGTGCACCATTTTCCTCGACGTAATCCCAGTTTCATCCTAGATATGACCAGTTGACCACTATTCTCGACCGTTATCTTTACTTGGATAGCACAAGCTTCCTTGCACCAGTATTATCCCATCATGCTTAAAGCTACAACAGATGTAGCTTCACTTGGATGGCTATCAAGAAAGTGTCAAAGCTTCTTTAGAGATAACATTGCCATATCACACATTGATAGTCTTATATAAAGCTCCGGAATTGTCGCCGGCAAAAAAATGTTTCCATTATTTTGCAACACTGATTATATTATAATCTGCACATCTCTATTGCACGGGAAATATCCTCATAAGAAAAAGGACCTCGCGAAAAAAAGTGGAAAAAGCATGGGTCGTAGTCATATGATGAAATTATGATATCTAGAAGAGGCTCTCATATCATAAATGCTCATACTTACATTTAATATATAAAGAGATGTCAGATGGGCTTCTTGAGAGGTGAGATTTATAGCATTGTGCTTAAGTGATTAGTCACTCATATTTGTGCTTCAAATGGGAAGCATAAGCAATGGCAGATCCAGGATTTTCATATGGGGTCGGCCGAACCTAATGTGTTAATCTTCTTTTTAGAAAACATGATATATAGATCACTCATAAATTAAATACGTGTGTGTTTGTCATATATAATTATATATACACATAAATATATATTTGTTTCATCATAGTATAAATAATATTTACCTTGTCCCAAAAGTAGATGTGATTATAGATAGTGGGATATATTCTAAATGAGTAAGTAGATATAATTTATTTTTTGCCAAATGCAACCCTTTACAGTGGCCACTTTGCTAATTGCAGCCCTTTCATTTCAATCTCTTCAATTGCAGCCTCAATCAAACGAAACACTTTTTAAGTTGCAGCCCAAAAGGCGTGAAAATAGGTTGGATTTGGGCTGCAACTTGAAAGTGTTTGGTTTATTTGAGGCTGCAATTGAAAAGATTGAAATGAAAGGGTTGTAATTAACAAAGTGACCACTTTAAAGGGCTGCATTTGGCAAAAAATCCAAGTAGATATGAAAGGAAATAGTGGGGTACATTCATTTCGTTTTAGTAGTGGGAAGAAGATGTATTAGAATAAGAGAATGATCATTCCGAAAACTAAAGTATATTATAGCAGTATAAGACATATGAAAAAGAATTAGTGTAAAGAGTATTATACAGTAGATGAAAAGTATATATTTTAAATTTTTATTCAATATTTTGAAAATTATAATTGATCCATAACTACATAAGAATATACAAGACTATAGAGAAAGTGAAGAATAAGATTTTAACACTTCTAGTATGGGTACCAAATATAGTGATTAAATTTTATATGACAATGTTCCACATAATGTGATTATAAAATATTGGTGTTTGAAAATTTATTATAAGCATATTAAGTGCTAAAAAGTAAAGATAATGAAAAAGTTAGAAATTGGAAACAAAAATCTGGAGAACGTGGTAAAAAATTACGAACAACTTAAATCAAAGGAAAATAATAAAAAATGGAAGTACAATAGCAAAATGCCAAAGGATGAAAATAGGAAAGCAAAATGACCAACATATTGACTTTGCCAAAGTCGAACACGCAACCTCATAATCATTAACACTCTTACCATCTGCTCTATCAGAACTCTTTCCAAAAGCATTTCGAATATTTTACTTATGAGCACTTTTAATGACGGGGTGGGTCGTGGCCCGGGTAGGCCACCCCCTAGATCCGCCCTTGAGCGTAAGACATTCCACTATTCTAGTGTTTAACTTGTGCCTTAAATGAAAAAGAAAATACTTCTGTACCTACATTGAATGTAGTCAAATAGGATTGTGCAAAGCATATACTAATGATTTTGTGCATTTGGCAGCTGGCTGGAGAGAACATTTGTTCATTACGTTGGTATGTTCATTTACTACATTTAAATTTAAACTGGTTAGTCATGTTGTTGACGTATTAAGGGCCAATTAAGTGACGTGACTTAATTTCGATAATTCTACTTAATCTTTCAGATGGCAGCAAATCTACAATTTGATATTTGAGTTCAAATACAACTAATGTACCAAGGTAGAGGACCCCTGAATCCTGATTCACTTTTGATAGTCAGATGGACTATTATTAATGAAATATATCTCGTTGTTTAAAAAGGTCTAAAAAGAATATAAGCTAATTGCTTTACTTTTAGTACCAGAAGCTATCCTACTATGAACTGTCAACTGGTTTTAAGATAAAAGCGTATATTACAATCAGAAAACAACCATACCTTATCATATCAGTCTCATGTTAGCTCGTATATCCATGATAACTACACTCAGCTTAGTAGGTTCAGATAAAGGTCATATATGATCTACATAGAGACAAGCAGGAATACCATTACGCAGTCTCAATCTATCACAACTACTCAAATAGTAACTATCTAGACAAAAGTGCGACCCACATGAAAGAATAAACCAAAAAGTGATCCCCGTTCATTCAAGTTTAAAGTACATAAGTAGCCAGTTATTGAAAATAATCTTGGATCCATACTGGAGGTGACCCCAATTTCAGGAGACAGTAGAATTTAATTCGTTTGAATAAAAAATCTATCATGTAATTTCATTCAAATCTCAATAGCTCCTCGTCGAGCTACAACACATAAAGCATGAATCATAAGTCACTAATACAAACATGCTATAAACGAATCCCCATGTTTGATTAAAGTTTTCAAGGACCATCACCTGAATCCTGCTCTAGCCACAATATTACGAGCCTGTGTTGACCAACCCTGACACTCAAAGACCAAACTAGCTGCCCAAACAACAAAACACTCTTCACAATCCAAGTCAAACACAAGGGTTGAAAAGAAGCTACACCAATAACCCATTCTCCGTTTCAGCATGCTATTCAAGAATCCTGGGGAAGAGGGGTAATTATAGGTAAATGCGGAGTACATAAAAGTACTTACATGTCCTACCCCCTCAAACAGGACACTTATGAGCTAGGTTGCACTGATACGGGTACGGGGACGGATACGGGTACGGATACGGGGACGGAAAACGGCGAAATTAAAATTTCCGAAAACGGGTACGGCTTGGATTCGGCAAAAGAAAAATAATAAAAAATATAATACATTTGATGAATAATATTATTTTAAATTTTTTATACATTTTAGTATTTGTAATCACAATTTTAATTTTTTTAAAAAAAAATTAAACGACATACAGATAAAAATATAAACTAATAAGCTTTTTTCCTTCAAGAATACTATTAAAAAATATAAGGTTAATTTAGGTAAAAAAAAAAAAAAAAGGAAGAAAAGTAGTAATTAGTTGACTACTTGACTTCCCTAGATAAGTAGTGGCTTAGTGCACAGCAAGCCCAGAATTACAGGCTACAATTATATTTATAAAAAAGAAAAAGGTCCTGGACAACTGTACTCACTTGCTTTACTTGCCTAGCTAAACAAACAAGAAAACAAGGAGGGGGTCGACTACTGTACCTAGATGATTAAATAAAATTAAAAGTAAGTCTTAATCTTCCTTCCAAAAAAATAATATTATTATTGGAAGGGTTGAAAAGTCAAAGATAAAATAAAGAAAAGAGGGGAAGAAAAGTTTGAGCACGTGAGGAAAGAAACAAGGAGTACAGTTGGAGAGACTAGATCTAATTGAGAAAATGAAAAGAAAACAAATCAGAAGGAGGGAGAGAAAATATAAAAGAAAACAAATCAGAAAATAAAGGAGGGAGAGATTAGATCTAATGGAGAAGAGAGAGAGAGTGAGAGACTCATAGGCATAGACTCACAATCACGCCGGAGAGACGCCGGACTGCCGGAGAGACGAGAGTTGAAGAGTTCGCACCTAGTTACTTCGAACGCCAGAGACTTCGCCACTTCGCCTGGGTACGTTTCACAAGCCCTACAAACGTCCCCAGCCCGTACCCACTTGCATACCAACCGTACCCACTTTCTCCCGCCGTACCCACCTTCCCAGATTCGTTTTGGGTACGAATCCCAGGCGAATCCGTCCCGTACCTGTACCGTACCCGTACCCGGTACGGGAAACGGTGCCTGGGAGGCGAACCCGTGCTACATAGCTTATGAGAGTAAAATCGCCTTAACTAATGCTACAACTGACAAAAAAAGCTAGTCACCAAAGATATCTATGATCCTAGGTATTGAAGCTAATACCACTGCATACCATGAAGTACTCTATCCAGCAGCTCCACCCATTAATCTTATCAAACATCCAAAAATATGCAGACCAATTATTCCCATCTCCTAATATTATGCAATCCTTAGTTCCATACACTAGTCACTAGCTTCAAAAGCAGCTATTAGTGGTTCGAGTGATCAAGTTAATTAATTAACTAATATCTAGTCAACTAAAAATATATATGGTCCATTTAATTGGGTGGTTACCTATGATCAAGGAATCACCCATGATTATTAAATTATAAAGTATTCCTCTTCTTAGCAATTTGCCTTTTTTGTGACATTTGATAATGTTATATGAGAAAATTCTACTATGAGTTATTTGATAATTTGATGAACTTTTATTGTTTGCACATTCATCAAGTACTACTTCTACTGTTTGTTTAGTTGTCTTCAATTAATTTGCGACCCTTTTCTTGATCAATTAATTTTCTGGTCGAATATAGTACTTGTATAGATAATATTTTAGTATATTAAATTAAGGTTGAGTGATTCAAAATTTTATTAGTTGGGGAGTAGCCACAACACCTCTAATTATTAAAATTTTATATTGGAATCACATGTGGAAACTAGACTTTTATTGCATTTAGTTGTGTAAAATATGATAAAACTTACCCACGGGAACTTTATTGTATTTGAACGCTTAATTGGGGTGAAATATTAAATTTTGTTTCTTAAGTATCTCACAAGAATTAAGAAATTGATACAGTTTAATAACTTCACCATTTGGTTATTATAAATCCAAATGAGTAGAACTTTTTCCCACATGGAAGTTTTATGTCATTAGATTAATGTCTCCCATGATTTACATAGGTAAAGCATGATTAATGTTGAAAGTCTCAAAATTTGATAATAAGCACGATTACTTATGTCTGTACTTAATTTTTGGAGTAGTTTTACCTGGAAATATTTCCAATATCAAATGTGACATTTCTGAATTAAAGTGTGACAGCTATAAGGTGTGGAAAGAAAGAGTGCTGCTGCAGTTGGGACGGATGGACATTGACTATGCTATTCGGAAAGACGAACCAACTGTCATTACTGAGACTAGTACTCCAGATGCGCAGTTGATCTTTATGGAAAGTGGGAGAGGTCTAACCGCCTTTCCATTATGTTCATAAAGACCAAGATCAGTGCCAGTATTCGGGGTTCCGTCGATCAGCATACCAATGTCAAAAGTCTTCTTAAGGCCATCGATGAGCAGTTTGCATCTTTTGACAAAGCTCTTGCTAGCACCTTTATTATACAGTTTTCATCCATAAGGCTTATCGAGATTAAGGGAGTGCGTGATCACATCATGCGCATGAGAGACATTGCAGCTTAAAGACTTGGAAGTTACCATATCTGACTCCTTCCTTGTCATTACATTTTGTGCACTCTTCCACATCAATATGGCCCTTTTAATGTCTCTTACAACACACATAAGGATAAATGGTCAATTAATGAGGTTATGACCATGTGTGTTCAAGAGGAGGGAAGATTGTTGATGGAAAAGGGTGAAAAGGTGTACGTTACTACTTCTGCAAAGAAGGATCACGCTAAGGATAAGGGAAAGGGAAAGTTTCCAGCAAATCACGCCATTAAGAAGGAGTTTTCGTGTTTCCTCTGTAAAAAGAAGGGTTACATGAAGAAAGACTGTGTGAAGTTCAAGGCTTGGCTTAAGAAGAAAGATAATTTTCTTGCGTTTGTTTGTTATGAATCTAATATGGTTAATGTTAATCATAATACATGGTGGATTGACTCTAGTACTATAATTCATGTTTCGAATATCTTGCAGGGTAAGACAAACCTAAGGAAACCAGTGGCAGTGAACATCACATCTATTCTGGCAACCAGATGGGTTCGCATGTAGAAGCCGTTGGGACATGCAGCTTAACAATAAGTAGGGATTTTGTTTTATTTAGAAAGACCATTTTATGTTCCAAATTTCTCTAGAAATTTGATTTCGGTTCAAGACTTCGTACCTTTGGGATTTTCCTTTAATTTTTCGGATTCTCGGTTTCAGTTTGTTAAGACTGAAATTGTTGGTTATGGTATTTTGTTTGATGGTTTACATTGTCTTGAATTGCAATTGCTCATAGTTCTGTGCATGTTAATGCTCGTTAAAAGTGTTGTATTGTGAATGAAGAATCCTATATGTTATGCACCGGAGATTGGGACATATCTCCATTGAGAGAGTCAAGAGATTGGTAAGGGAAGGGGTACTTGATACTCTTGATTTTGTTGATTTTGAGACTTGTGTTAGTTGCATTAAGAAAAAGCAAACTAACAAATCTAAAAAGGGTGCTAAGAACAGTTCCAACCTATTAGAGATCATACATACATATTCTGTTGTCCAGACATGAACGCTAAAGATCCGAAATACTTCATCACCTTCTTTGATGATTATTCACGATATATGTATCTTTACTTACTTCGTTAAGACGAAGTTTTAGATACCTTTAAGTAGTTCTACCGGTGAAGTAGAGAAACAATGTGATAAGCACATAAGATCGTGAGATCAGATAGAGGTGGAGAGTATTATGGTAGATACACCGAGAATGGACAAGCACGTGGTCCATTTGTGAAATTTCTTCCAGAGCATGGGATTGTTGCCCAATACACTATGCTTGGTACTGCGGAACAAAATGGTGTAGCACAAAGAAGAAATAGGACCTTAATGGACATGGTGAGAAGTATACAGAGTAATGCTAAACTTCCACCAATTTTGTGGGTTGAAGCTCTTAAGACGGCAGTGTATATATTAATCCGGGTTCCTTTCAAGGCTGTCTCTAAAATACTTTTTGAGTTGTTCAAAGGATGGAAATCGAGAGTCATATGCGGATTTAGGGAAGCCTGTCAAAAGTAAGAATTTACAACCCACAAGAAAATAAACTTGACCCGAGGACTATTCGTGGGCAATTCATTGGATATTACAAAAAATC
Organism: Beta corolliflora; assembly: GCA_947648045.1. Classification (NCBI taxonomy): domain Eukaryota; kingdom Viridiplantae; phylum Streptophyta; class Magnoliopsida; order Caryophyllales; family Amaranthaceae; genus Beta; species Beta corolliflora. The sequence continues at coordinate 123,180 of CANSZD010003824.1, forward strand.
TAAGGGTTATAGATTCTATTGTCCATCCCAGAGCACCAAAATTGTGGAATCAAGAAATGCTAAATTGCTAGAGAATGACTTAGTCACTAGGCTTGATCAATTCCGGGACATTGTTCCTAAAAACGATCATGTTGAAGTTCCACCCTCTGATTTAAGTGATAAGATGGTTGTCATTCACACCGCTCCGGTTCGATCAGCTGTTAGACGGAAATTCCACAAAATATTGATCACGATTTGATAGATCATGAAGAAAATTAGGAGCATGAGGCTGATGAACACATTGATCTAGTTCCTTTAAGAAGATCTGTAAGAATGAGGAGATTAGCTATTTCTGATGATTATCAGGTGTATTTACAAGAATGGGATTGTAATGATGAAGCCGACATTGATCCAATCACGTTTTCACAAGCCACAAGTTCTAAGGATTCAGACTTGTGCATGTGCATGAAAGATGAGATGGATTCTATGGCACCTAATCGAGTTTGGGATCTCGTTGAGTTATCCGATGGTGTAAAAGCCATTGGATGTAAAGGGGTCTGTAAGAGAAAGAAAGACTCACTGGGCAACATCTAGAGACATAAGGCTAGACTCGTTGCTAAAGGATTCACTTAAGGGGAAGGAATCAATTACACAGAGACTTTCTCTCCCGTATTAAAGAAAGATTCTTTCTGAGTGATTATGGCCTTAGTAGCTATGATGCATGGGTACGCCTCCCGGGGCGTTTCCGTACACGGGTACGGTACGATTCGCCTGGGATTCGTACCCGAACGAATCCAACGAGGCCGGGTACGTGGGGCTGTTGTTGGGGACGGCAAATTCGAAGTCGGGGACGGGCTGGGGACGTTTTTTTGAAGCAACCCACGTACCCAAGTATAACCCAACAGGTTTAATAAAATTTCAGTAGCCCAAATACACAATACATTCTAGGGTTTCATTTTCGAAATCCCAAATTCTCTCTCAACTCACCTGCAAAAAGTGAAATTATAGGGATTCGTCGCCGCCTCTTTGCCCGCGGTCACTCGGCCGTTTGAAGTTCACTTCGGTCTTCTTCTCGATTCTAAGGTGAGTGTTTATTTTCGAATTCTAGTTGGAATCCTAATTCTTGAAGAAGCACAGGAGGAAGAAGAACGTCGCACAAATCTACTTCTTCAGGAAGGTCAGAGAGAGAGGGGGATCTCGTGGTCTGTGGAGAGAGGAAGACCCATGCATTTCATTTTTCATCATTTAGTACAATAAGTATGTTGTTTACACTGTACACAATCACAGTTGTCACCCACCTTTTTTTTCTTTTCTTCTGTTTTTTTTGGGGGGAATATAGTTGTCACCCACTAAAGTAAAGATGACTTTTAATGTCTCTAGTTTTTGTTAAGGGAAACTCTCTAGTCCCTTTATTTAAGAGTGTCACAGTTTATTTGTTTTTTTTTTTGAGGGGACAGTATATTTGTTGAGTGATAAGTATGAAACATTAGTCTTTAATAATCTAATTATAATTGTAATTGAAATACTGTAAATTAATAAGCTTATTTCCATTTAATTTACAAAAACTAAAATTTAAGGTAATATTATTCATTAAATGTATTATATTTATTTATTTATATATATTTTTTACCGAATCCGAGCCGTACCCGTTTTTAGAAATTTTGATTTTGCCGTTTTCCGTCCCCGTACCCATCCCCGTATCTGTACCCGTATCCGTATCGGTATCGGTGCAACTTAGCTTAGTAGCTCATTTTGGTTACGAGTGACATCAAGTGGATGTGAAAACGGCATTTCTCAATGGTGACTTGAGGAAGAGGTTTACATGACACAACATGAAGGATTCTTCTCTAAAAGGGTGAGCATTTGGTTTGTAAGCTAAATAAATCCATATACGGACTAAGACAAGCTTCTCGCCAATGGTATATGAAGTTTCATCAAGTGATAAATTCATTCGGTTTTGAAGAAAATGTCATGGATCAATGCATATACCACAAGGTTAGTGGGAGTAAGATTTGTTTCCTTGTGTTGTATGTGGATGATATTTTGCCACCACCCAATGATAAGGGGTTGTTATATGAGGTGAAATAATTTCTTTCAAGTAAATTTGATATGAAAGATATGGGTGAGGCATCTTATGTCATTGGCATAAAGATCCATAGAGATAGACTCCGAGGCATTTTGGGTTTATCTCAAGAGTCCTATATCAACAAGGTACTTGATAGATTTCATATGAAAACTTGTTCACCAAGTGTAGCTCAATTGTGAAAGGTGACAGGTTCAGTTTGGACTAGTGCCCCAGGAATGATATTGAGAAGGAACAAATGAAAAATGTTCTTCACGCTTCAGCTGTTGGTAGCATTATGTATGCTAACATTGCATATGTTGTTAGAGTGTTGGGAAGATATCAAAGTTAAGGCTTCAGGGTACCAAAGATTACATGCTTATGTATAGACGGACTGATGATCTCGAAGTAGTGGGATATTCCGACTCCGACTTTGGTGGCTGCAACGATTCACGAAAATCCACCTCAGGATGTGTGTTTATGTGTTTATGCTAGCTGATGGTGTCGTTTCTTGGAGGAGTGCGAAACAGACTTTAACGACCACATCGACCATGGAGGTTGAGTTCGAATCTTGTTTTTGGGCTACCTCACATGGTGTTTGGCTGAAAGGTTTCATATTTGGGCTAAGAGTCATTGACTCCGTTTGTCGACCAATAAGAATGTATTGTGATAATTCAGCTGTTGTCTTTATGGCTAAGAACAATAAGAGTGGAAGTCGAAGTAAACACATCGACATTAAATTTTGAGCCGTAAAAGAACGTGTTCAGGAAAAGAAAGTGATCATAGAACACATTAGCACCGGATTAATGATTGGTGATCCCTTGACCAAGGGCATGTCAATTAATGTTTTCAAGGGTCATGTAGAAAAGACGGGACTTGGATCCATCAATTGAGACATTTGTTCTATGTTGTAACCTTTCATTTAGTTGCATATTTCTTTTGAGTTATGTACGTACATGTTGTTTTGTTATTCTATTGAGGAAATGTCATTGTGTTTGGCCTAGAGTAAACATAAGGTTAATTCATTAACTAGCATGAGTGATGAAAGAGTGAATATACTGTGATACATGGAAGATCAATTCTCGTTCTAAGAGAATTCGTCGCTATGATTCGTGTATGTAGTTTTTCTTGGTTAAAATGGACCAAGTGGGAGAATGTTGGAATTTTTAATTAATTAATTAATTAATTAATTAATATCTAGTCAACTAAAAATATATGGTCCATTTTAAGTGGGTGGTTGCCTATGATCAAGGAACTACCATGATCTTTTCCCCACTTTTGAAACCACTCACCAACGTACACCAATTTTATTGGGATCTTTGATGGCAAGACTCCACTATAAGAATAGGTGTTTATTCTGAAAAAGGTCACTGAATCTACTCTCTAAAATTCTGAAACAGCATCTAAATATTGAGAGTGAGGGTTTGGCACCGGAAGTCAGAAATAAAGATTGAGTTTGGTACACGGATTGCAGCAGAAGAAGGATACAATACAATAGCAATGGCTGGAGGTATTATTGATCCTTTATAGCTTCCACTCGTATATTACATGTTCCGTGTTCGTATTTAGTTTGGATGAACATGATAAGTTTTCTGATTAAGTTAATACATCAAACAACAAGAACTCAAGGTGTGATCCAAAACCAATACTCAATAGCTTTGCACATGCTTATCCGAATGCCTAAGGCTGCAAATATAGTCGAAAGCTAAGTCGTCGCGCACATATTCGAAAGTAAAGGAATTAAGTTTTGAAATTGCAGCACCTTCCACAATTCCAACAAAAAGGGGGAAAATTATATGCTACCTCTATAATTTAATTATCCTCAATTCCACAACAAGAACAAATCAAAACCAAATCTTACACAAAATCAGAAAGACAGTGAAAATTTTCAATGCAACTATATGAATTAGATACCTTAGAAGAATCATTAGTTATGTCCGAGTTAATTCCTGCATTACCACCGCAGCAAGAAGGTACCCAGTAATATTGCTTCGCTTTGTGAGAGATTCTTTGCCTGAAAAGATAGAGAGAGAAAAACACACTCAAATTTAACATATTGAAAGTGAAAATTATACAAGAAAACAAACTAATGAAAAAAAAGTAAAATTGACCTAGGGTTTAGTTTGGGAGTGAAATTGAGAGAAGGGTGGAAATTGGGTGGGTAATTATGGAGTGTGGAAGTAGTTGGGCGGTAGGAGGAGGAAGAGAGGAGAGAGAAAATGGCGGGAATGACAGTTGCTGTCATTGAGATATGAGAGTTGAACAAACTTCTCAGGTGATTCAACTGATTGAAGTATGGTGAGCCCTTCTTCTCTTCCCATTCTTGGTGTTGCCACTTTTAGCAAGTGCCTTTTTCCTCATTCCCTATCCCGCGCACTCGACGGGCTGGGCTCGGGTTGGTATGGAGCGGGTCAACCTGGCTTAGTATCCACTCTCACTATTGTTTTTAATCTTTCTGTATTTCAAGCATGGTTCACCACTCTCTTGCATATATTTGCATCTTTCTTTCTTGTGTGGAAAAATTCGAACCCATAACCTCTCATTTGAAATATAACGACACTAACCAACTGATTTATAATCTCATTTTGAATTTTGTGAGCAAAAAAAGTGTTCAAGGATAAAATAATATACACCCCCATAATTATTGAATTCAGTAACTGGTAAATAACTAGAAAACTCACAATTCAATCCCAATATTCCACAATGACAATTTCATATCTTAAAACACAAAACCAAATAATTTGAATAAAATGAATTTATGATGATTTTTTTTGAAAGTATGATGACTCATTTGATCTCTTGCATGAGTATTGTTCTTTTCAAATGACTATTAATCGTATGTTTAGCTTTCATCATCATGTTTAATTAAAATTTTGACTGTATTTGCTAGATCAGTAACAAAAAAATGGATAAAGTCTAAGCTACATGAGTTTTTTAGCTACAATTCTACAAGTGTGTATCAAATTGACTTGTTGTCATTTCTTTGTTGTTGAAAGGTTCTAGTTTGGCTCAAACCAAAAATAAATAAATAAAGGTTTTAGTTTGGTGATCGTCCCGTAAAATTAGGATCCGATTTTTATTAATATTGGAAGATGGCTAATTGGTTCAAATTAATCTATTACGCTACTGCAACTATCACAAAATGTGATGTTTCAAAATTATTTTATAATGGTATAAATCTAATCTCACACATTAGTAAATAAAATGATTTGTGGCATTGTCCAGGCCAACATCTAGTTATCATCTAAAGCTACATGCTTTGATAAGTGTAAGGAGTAGTTTGAGATAGCGGGATTACTATACTGAGAAGAAAGGTTGATATTATGTATTAAGAAAAGAGAAAAAAAAATAAGAGTAGATAAATTACAAATTGTGAGTTATGCATCTGCTCTTTAATATTTTTATCAATTCCAAATGGCGCAAAGCTTAAGAGATACTCCCTCTATTTTTTTATTTTTCCTACTTGTAATCTTGACACTATTTACAATGAAAAGTCTTTACCATTAAAACAAATGATATTTGGTGTTATAATCTTAAAGTAACATATTAATAAATGAAAATATAATTACCCGGGGCATAGCCCCGACCTAAAATCTAGTTCTATTTTAAAAGATGTGTTTGTAGATGGTGAATAGTATGAGGATTAAGGTTGGCCTCGTAGTTGTAAGGTCCTCCTTCCATCCCTGATGATAGGGGGTTCGATTCTCACCCTTTGTAATAAGAAGGATCCCTAATTTCCACCCTTCTTGTAAGGGAATTCTCCTTACCTAAAAAAAAGGATGGTGAATAGTATTACGTTGAGTATAGATTAAAATTGTAGATGGTAAACATAGGGAGTATTCTTCTAATTAGGCATATTAAAATATAAAATTAGGCATTCCTTTAACGAGTGGAGGGAGTAGAACATGAAATGATTCTCCATTCATTCTTATTATTTTATTCACATATAATCTCCATAATCAAATTTAATCTCTTTATTTTGAGGGATAAGAAAAACATTGTAGAGCTGAACAAAAGAAACCAACTTTTAGAGTTTTTTTATACGAAAACTGGCGATAAAGTAAATGAAACTAAAAGCAACATGTACAAATTTAATTTGACCATAACGTGCTCCTCAATACCAACTACTAAGACTTTGTTATTTTTAACTGATTTTTACACTAAAATTATTTATACTAAACTAAACTTATTTTTGCTCACTAAACCTATAGTTACCAATTCTTTGTTGTTCTTCTTATATAATTTACTAGAAAAAGAAGAGGACATGGTTCCTGCTGTAGGCATATATTTAGCCTACACAGTGTGAATGCAAATTGGCTACTGCCTCATTGAAGAGTTTTAGTTTGAAAAATATTTTGAAAAAAAAGAAGTTGTCAACAATTATTTAAAGTAAGATTAATTCATAAACCTAATTGAATATTTGAAAAACCAAATGGACAATTGAGAGGGACTTATCCAATGTAGATTTCTCCGTCATGACTTCATATATTGGTCAATGAACCAAAAATTAAGTTTGAGGCTGAGGGTACGAACATGATCATGAATCACATTTGCTCATTGATAGCTTCTACTTCCTCCATTCTCAGTTTTAAATTAGTTGCAACACTCTTTGTAGGATGTTTTTTGTAATTCTTTCTCTCATCTCCTTAAAACTTGTGAAACGAAAAAAATTCTAAAGCAGATTCACAATAACTTGCGAAAGAATAGTGATTAATTATTCATTTGAAGGGTGACTTAATTACTCTTCCACTATTTTGTTGATTTTTTTTAGAAGGAAAGAGCAATATTAGTTTATTAGATAACGGGTTCATTACATGCCATGATGGTATACTGCCATGTTAATGGGCATTCGAGTTTAAAGCCACACTATTACAATCTAATTTGCCCGATAAATAGTATAATATACAGTTTTCTCACCAAATATCCCCGACAAATTCGATTATTTACCATATACCCCATTGCTTGCGAAATTCACCATGTACCTCTTAGTTTTGGAAATATATATAGAACACCTTTAATGACTAACAGAAGTCAACTCCGTTAGTCATTAAGGGAAATTCTATTAATTATCTCTTAAATCCCACAATTAACGCTTAGGAGTTTGGTAAGCGGATCCTTGCAAAACAATATTAAAAATTCGGTTATTTCACCATATACCCCTGACAAATCAAGAAATTCACCATATACCCTCAATGTTTCAAAAATTCACCATATACCCCTAAGTTTCCGAAAATGTTCACCAAACACCCTTTTTCTAACGGACGTTAGGTTACCGTTAATGTTATTTACAATATTGCCATCATTAACCCCTAATCCTTAATTCTAATCCTAATACTAACCCTAATTCTAACCCTACCCAAACCCTAACCCATCCTCCCCTCCCCCAAACCCTAACCCACCTAGCCCAACACCCCTCCCCATCCCCTCCACCCCCAAGCCCACCCCCACCCCCAGGCCTACCCCCTCCCCGTCGAATTCCCAGTCAAGCCCACCGCCCTCCCCCTCCCCCCTCCCCGTCGAATTCCCGATCCGGCCCACCCCCCCCCTCCCAATCCCCTCCGCCGCACTCGGACGAGAAACTATGTCCAGCCCAACCCCGGTTCGAGTCGATTTCTCTCTCCCGACGCACAAGGAAAAGTCGATTTTTCTCCCGCGCGCAGCTGAGCTTGAGTGCGGTGCTGGGTTCAGTCGATTTCTTGCGGGGGAGGGTGGGGGCGCGTGCGGCTGGGTTCAAGCCGAATTCTTGCGGGGGAGGGTGGAGGAGGTGCGGCCGGGTTCGGGTTGAATTCTTACGGGGGAGGGTGAGGGAGATGCGGGCGGGTTCGGGTGGAGGGGGCGGAGGGAGGGGGGACGAGGGAGGGGGAGGGGGCCTGGAGGGGGGGGGGGTGGGGGAGTGGAGGAGGGGATGGTGGAGGGGGTGGTGGAGGGGAGGGTTTGGGGGTGGTGGAGGGTTAGGATTTAGGGTTTAGATTAGGGTAAGGGATTAGGGTTAGGGATTAGATTAGGGTTTACATTTTAGGGTTAGGGCTTAATGGTGGCAAAATGGTAAATAAAACTAACGGTTACTTAACGGCAGTTAGGAAAAGGGTATATGGTGAACGTTTTCGAAAACTCAAGGGTATATGGTGCATATCTGAAACATTGAGGGTATATGGTGAATTTTTCAATTTGTCGGGGGTATATGGTGAAAAAACCGTTAAAAATTTAACTGTAGCTAACATCAGCAATGATGGCTATCCAAATATTCAATGCCTAGGCATCGAGTTCCCTCCAAGAGTTTATTTACATATCATGCAATCTCAGAACAAAATGATATCCTTGTTTCCTCATGGAACAATACAGACAAATTCGATTCAAAAAAAGCAGCTTGGGCTATTTAAAGGCCAACCAAAAACAATTAAAGCTGGGATTGGATCTAGAAATCCCCGGGCCATCCCATAATGACTCTCTTCCTTTATTGGCAACTCTGGTGGGATAGAAAGCCATGTAAAGATAACATTCTCCGCACTATGAAAATCTCTGATGGAGCCTGCATTTTTTTCTCGACCTGCCCTAAAAATATCGAACATATTCTTAGGGTCTGTTCTAGAGCCTCGGAAATCTGGACCCTCCTCAATTTTGATGGAAAATTGTTTTATGGAAGTTGTAGTGGGTGATTTTATTTTATGTGAGATGCTTGATTTATGATGTTAGTGGAGAGGAAATGTAAAAATGAGTAGTTGACTTACAATTGGTTTCTTCATATATTGCAAGCTTCACTTACAACTAGTATTTATAGGTTGTGAATGTCGGTTTTGATGTGTCTATTTTATATATATTATTTAGCCCAATTCCCTTAGCTGAGTACCGATGTAAGCTCTTTTGAGCTCGTTTTTGTGTGATTTGATATGTTTGTTTTTGTTTATGTGTGTTAGCTGTTTTGTACAGGTTAGGCATCTAGGGCCTTAATTTGAGTTGCGGAACGGAAGTCCAGTGGTCACATGTGGCCCATAGAAGATCCAAGAAGTTGCACAAGAGATTTGGACGAAGAATGCACGGAAAAGCCAAGGAACAGCTCTCGCCCGGTCGACCGAGCGGTTTGGCCGGACCGGACGAGCTAAAATTTCTCCACTCCCATATCGCTGATTCGCCCGGTTGACCGGGTGAGAAACTCTCCAAAAGTGCTTGCTCGTCCGACCAGGGGGCCTTGCACGGTTGACCGGGCGAAATTCCTCTTGAGCTCGTTGGAGTTGATCACCGTCGACTGACCGGGCGGTTTCTCGGGTTGACGCTTTTTCGCATTTTTTTAGCCGGTTTTGTAAAAACTATAAATATTTTTTTAGGAAATTCGTTTAGTCATCTTTATTCTACGTTTTATTAGGTTTAAAAACACTTAGTTTTCTCTCTAGCTTGGTATTAACTCTTTGCTTTGAAGATTATAAAGATCGTTGATTTCGTTTCCATTACTCTTCAATCCTTCGGTATTATTTCTTACTTTATTTACTTTGATGAATTCTTCTATTTTCATTATGTTTATTTTGTTTATTAGTATAATGAGTGAGTAGTCTTTTTCTAGGGCTTAGTGAGGGAAGCCATGTTTATACCTATTTGATTATGGTTTAAAGTTCTTCGATATTTTAATTGAATTAGAGTAATTCCTATTGATTTGTTATAATTGTTTAATTCATGTAATTGCGCAATATCATGAGTTATGTTTAGCTAATAGGAGTTATAATTGTTTATTTTATGTAATTGAGGCAATCTCACTGCACGTTTTTCTTTGTTTCTTTTATGCCCAGGTCTAAAAGAACAGGTACTCCAGTTCCAACTGATTCTGATCTTGAGAAAACCATCCGGCAACTCAAAAAGCAACAAAAGAAGAAGAAGCAGTCTTCTAATCAGGTAAAATCCACGGAAGGTCCTTTAGAGCCAATCATGCCTCCTAAGTCATTGAAATTTTATGGGGTACCTCCCTTAGTGGCATTTCCACAGGTTCTACTATGCCCACCATAGAAGCGGCAAACTTTGAGATCAAGCCTGCTCTCATCAACATGATCCAACAGAACCAATTTGGGGGGCATCCATATGAAGACCCTGCCAATCATCTACAACGGTTTCAACAACTCTGTCGTATCGTTAACCACCAAGGGGTTACTCCTGATCAGTTGAAGGTCATGGTCTTTGAATTTTGTCAACAACTTTGAATCATTTTCGCAATTTCTTCTCGCACTTCTGCCGCAGTTCGCTTGGTGAACAACTTTAGACGCCCGGTGGGGCGAATCCGCCCAGTTGACCAGGCGAAAATTGCGTTGTCAATTTTTTTTCAGCTGCACCACAAAAATTCACCCAAGTTCAGAGGCCGGGTGGGTCGAATCCGCCCGGTTGACCAGGCGACTATGTTTTCAGCTTTTTCTTCGTCAAGTTTTTCCCAAGTAGAGATATTGACCCCCTGCACACATTAAACTCGTCCAAAGATCAGTACACTCTCTCTCGCCTCTCCAAAAAAAAAATCAATATGTTTAGTTATGATTTCTGTAAGTACACCTCTCTCTATATACTGCTTTCTAGTTTAGTTAGTGTAGTTTATTGCTTTCCTAGATATAAAAAAAAAAAGTAATATAAACTAGTAAAGAAGAAGAAAAGAAAAGACGGATTGCCTCCAGCAAAGCCCCGGTTTAGAAAGGTCCCGCACGAGCGTGGTACCTTAGATTTCAAAGTGGGGGAGCATGGAAGTAGATAACCTCCACTTGGCCTATGAAAGCACACTCATGGTACAACTTCAGGCGTTGACCATTCACTTTAAACTTTGTCCCTTCTGCATTAGCCACTTCAATGGCTCCATGTACCTTCACATCAGTGACATCAAAAGGTCCAGACCACCTTGACTTAAGCTTTCCAGGAAAAAGCCTTAGTCTAGAATTGTCTAATAGAACCTTGTCACCAACATGAAATTCGCGCTTCTCAATCATCTTATCATGAAACTTCTTCGTCTGCTCCTTGTAAAGCTTGTGGTTCTCCTATGCTTCCAGTCGAAGCTCATCTAGCTCATTCAACTGAAGAAGTCTTGCCTCACCTGCAGCCTCTAAATCCATGTTGATTTCTTTAACTGCCCAAGCTGAGAGATACTCCATTTCAACTGGTAAATGACAAGCCTTGTCATAGACCAACCGATATGGGGTGGTTCCTAGAGGTGTCTTAAAAGCAATTCGCAGTGCCCACAAAGTGTCATCCAACTTTTGTGACCAATCTTTTCTTGACCTGTTGACCACCTTCTCTAGGATGCGCTAGATCTGACGATTGGAGACTTCAACTTGGCCACTAGTAAGAGGATGACAAGTCAAGCCAACCTTATGAATGACTCCATATTTCTTCAGTAAAGCTTTGAAGGTTCTCTGATGAATATGAGACCCCCCATCACTGATCAAGACTCTCGGGACTCCGAACCGAGGAAAGATAATCTTCTTAAAGAGATTCATGACCACCTTGGAATCATTAGTAGGTGAAGCCACAGCTTCAACCCACTTAGTCACATAATCCACACCTACCAAGATATACTTGTTCCTAAAAGAAGAAGGGAAAGGTCCCATGAAATCAATGCCCCACACATCAAAGCGCTCAATCTCCAAAATGCCCATCTGTGGCATCTCTTGTCTCTTTGAAATATTTCCCGTTCTTTAACACTCATTGCAGGAAAGGCAAAATGCACGGGCATCTCTGAAAATAGTAGGTAAGTAGAAACCACTCTGAAGAACTCTATAAGTTGTGGCTTGTGAACCAAGATGCCTACTACAAGGCATACTATGACAATGTTGTAGTACCCCAGCTATCTCCCAATCAGCAACACATCTTCTGAATAAGCCATCTGAGCACTTCTTGTATAAGAGAGGGTCTTCCCAATAGTAGTGCTTAGCATCATGATAAAACTTCTTGCGCTGCTGGTGAGTCAAATCAGGATGATGAGAATCACCAACACAATAGTTAGCAAAATCTGCATACCATGGGGATTGAGTAGACACACAGCAAATAGATGATCATCAGGAAAAGAATCATCTATGGGACCATCAACACTTGACTCAAATCTCAATCTGGAGAGATGATCTGCAACTACATTCTCAGCACCCTTCTTGTCGTGGATCTCCAAATCAAAATCTTGTAATAAGAGTATCCATCGAATAAGTCGTGGCTTGGCTTCCTTCTTAGCCAATAGATACTTCAGTGCAGCATGGTCAGTGTGGACAATTACTTTCGAACCTATGAGGTAGGTCCGGAACTTATCAAGAGCATAGACAATGGCCAATAACTCCTTTTCTGTAGTAGCATAATTGACCTGGGCTTCATCCAATGTCTTGCTGACATAGTAGATAGCATGAAGTACTTTGTTCTTCCGTTGGCCAAGCACAACACCAACTGCATAATCACTAGCATCACACATAATCTCGAATGGAAGACTCCAATCTGGAGGTTGTATGATAGGGGCAGTGATTAATTCTTCCTTTATCCTGTCAAAAGACTCCATACACGCATCAGTAAACTCGAAGGTGGCATCCTTGAGCAACAATTGAGAAAGGGGTTTCGCAATTTTTGAAAAGTCTTTTATGAATCTGCGATAGAAACCCGCATGACCAAGAAAAATCCTCAATCCCATGACATTCACGGGAAGAGGAAGTTTCTCCATCACCTCAATTTTTGCTGTATCCACCTGGATGCCACGCTCAGATATCAGGTGTCCAAGTACCACTCCTTCATTAATCATGAAGTGGCACTTTTCCCAGTTTAAAACCAAATTCACTTTTGAACAACGTTTCAGAATTTTAGAAATATTATGCAGACATACATCAAAGTCAGAACCATAAACACTAAAATCATCCATAAATACCTCCATGATATTCTCGATGAAATCAGAGAAAATGGCCATCATGCATCTCTGAAATGTAGCAGGGGCGTTGCACAAACCAAATGGCATTCTGCGATATGCAAAAGTGCCATAGGGACAGGTGAACGTCGTCTTCTCCTGATCTTCTGGGTGAATGGGAATCTGAAAGAAACCTGAATATCCATCAAAATAACAGAAAAAGCTATGTTTTGCTAATCTTTCTAACATGTGATCAATAAAAGAGAGGGGGAAGTGATCTTCAAAGTGGCTGTGTTTAATCTACGATAGTCAATACATATTCGCCAACCTGTAACAGTACGAGTAGGAATTAGTTCATCCCTATCATTCTTAACAACAGTAGTCCCCCCCCTTTTTAGGAACAACTTGAACCGGGCTCACCGATTTAGAATCCGAGATGGGGTAGATGATGCCCACGTCAAGTAGTTTCATTATTTCTTTCTTCACAACCTCTTGCATATTAGGATTCAAACGTCTTTGGGGTTGTATGCAAGGGCGGTGATTCTCTTCCAAATTTATTCTATGCATACAAAAATCAGGGCTAATACCATTTAGATCATCAATACCCAATAGCCTTTTTGTGCATGCGAAGCACTGTAAGAAGCTATGAAAGCTGGCTATCTGTGAGTTTAGTCCTGACAATCACAGTGCATTCCTCACTATCATCAAGAAATGCATATTTAAGGTGAGAAGGTAAGGGCTTAAGTTCTAACTTCTTTACCTGTGGTTCGGAAGTAGAGCACATAGTTTCCATTACCTCACATTCGACAGCCTCATCAGTGTCAAGGCCATCCACATCAAGAGTTGTCTCCAATGGATCATCTGATAGAAATTGGTGAAAATCACCTCCAGAAATCTCTTCTAGTACATCAATCCTGCAACATGTGTGCTTAAGCATAGGAGACTTAATAGCATTGGTTAGTTTAAAAGTAACGGTATCATCACCAACACTTAAAATTAGAGTGCCGATTTAACATCAATAACGGCCCAATGACACAATAAAGGTCTACCAAAATAATGGGGATCTGACTATCCTCCTCCATATCTAGCACTACAAAATCCACAGGAATGTAGAAGTTTCCAACCCTGACAGGTACATCCTCTAAAATACCTAGAGGATATTTCACAGAACGATCTGCCATCTGCAAAGTAATCTGGGTGCACTTTAAAACTCCCAAGTTCAGTTTATTACATATAAATAAAGGCATCACAGATACACTAGCTCCTAGATCACATAAAGCCTTATCTATAAACAATGCACTTACATGACAGGGGATGGAAAAACTACCAGGATCCTTTAATTTTGGAGGGATTTTATTTTGCAGAACAAGACTACACTCTTCAGTTAGAGCAACTCTATCTATACTACCAAAATCTTTTTTCTTAGTGATCATGTCTTTAAAAAAATATGGCATAAACAGGCACTTGAGAAATTAAATCAGTGAAAGGAACTGTTACCTCAAGATTCTTGACCATAGACATGTACTTACCAAGTTGTTGATCAACCTTGGATTTTTGCATCCTGTGGGGGAAAGGTAGTGGTGGTGTAGGAGAATCAGTAACCTTCTCCTTTTGCTTCTCTGCTTCATCTACTTTCCCTTGCTCAATTTCAGCTTTTGAGTTGTCTTCACCTTCATTCTCTGTCACTACATCATTCTTGTCTGGAGGTGGTGAATCATCAGTAGGCATAGGAGGAGCATCATACTGTGTACCGCTTCGAAGAGTGACGGCATTAGCAGTTTCTTTGGGAGTTGGTTTCCCGGTAAATGACCTGGTTGCCTCTGTGCATTATTTTCGACCTCTTGAGCAAGTTGAGACTCCAAATGTTTGGTAGTGTTCTTCAACACTTTGATGCTCTCATCATGACTCTGCTTCATAGAAACCATCATCTTCATTAGATCAGACATAGTGGGCTCTTGTGAGCCGGTATTCTGAGAAGGTTGCTGCTGATAGCCTTGGTGTGAAGGCCTATTGAAACCATGAGGGGGATTTTGAGGAGCCCCTTGGTAGTATTGTGGTCTAGCAGCATGTTGTGGTGGGTTTTGATGTGGTGGTTGGTAGGAGGCTTGTGACATAGGTTGAGGGTTTTGAGCATTGTTGTTTTTGTATGAAAGATTGGGATGATCCCTCCAACCTGGGTTAAATGTATTGGAGTATGGGTTGTATGGAGGTCTCTGCTGAAAAGCATTTGCATGCTCCATTTGATTCGGGTCAGGTTGATTGTAGGAACAATAATGACCAAAGTGGCCTTGAATACCACACACCTCACAGTAGGAAGAGGTAATAGGTGCCATAGAAGACATCGCATTAATACTCATAGGAGGAGTACTAGAATGTGAAGATTTCAGCGAATCCATCTTCATGCTCAACTGGGCAACTTGTGAGGATAATAGTGCATATGCATCAATATCCAGCTTCTTCTTTGTAGCACCCCTGGATGAGCTATGATCATTAGTCGCGAGGTTAGCCGGGAAAATCGTACCCTTCATCAACCTCCTTATCAAGGAAAACACCCCCTGCAGATGTTTTAAGTGTACTCTTGATATGGGGCTGCAGACCATTGTAGAATGCTTGAGTAATGAACCACTTATCAAGGTGGTGGTGTGGGCACTCTCTCGGTAGGTCTTTGAACCTATTCCAGGCTTCCTTCAATGTCTCATCAGGTTCTTGCACGAAGGTAGCAAGTTTATGTCTGATTTCTGCAGTTTTGGTAGGAGGGTAGTACTCTTTCAGGAATGCTTCAGTATAGCACTCCAATCAGTTTCTTTAACATCGTTTAGCCATTTCTGTGCCTTGTCCTTTAATGAGAATTCAAAGACCATGACCTTGACCGATCGGGAGTAACCCCTTGGTGGTTAACGGTACGACAGAGTTGTTGAAACCGTTGTAGATGATTGGCGGGGGTCTTCATATGGATGGCCCCCAAATTGGTTATTGTTGGATCATGTTGATGAGAGCGAGGCTTGATCTCAAAGTTTGCCGCTTCTATGGTGGGCATAGTAGGACTGTGGAAATGCCACTAGGGGAGGTACCCCATAAGATTTCAATGACTTAGGAGGCATGATTGGCTCTAAAGGACCTTAAGTGGATTTTCCCTCGATTAGAAGACTGCTTCTTCTTCTTTTGTTGCTTTTTGAGTTGCTTGGGATGGTTTTCTCAAGATCGGAATCGGTTGGGCTGGAGTACTGTTCTTTTAGACACGGGCATAAAAGAAACAAAGAAAAACGTGCGGTGAGATTGCCTCAATTACATAAAATAAACAATTATAACTCCTATTAGCTAAACATAACTCATGATATTGCGCAATTACATGAATTAAACAATTATAACAAATCAATAGGAATTACTCTAATTCAATTAAAATATCGAAGAACTTTAAACCATAATCAAATAGGTATAAACATGGCTTCCCTCACTAAGCCCTAGAAAAAGACTACTCACTCATTATACTAATAAACAAAATAAACATAATGAAAATAGAAGAATTCATCAAAGTAAATAAAGTAAGAAATAATACCGAAGGATCAAGAGCAATGGAAATGAAATCAACGATCTTTATAATCTTCAAAGCAAAGAGTTAATACCAAGCTAGAGAGAAAACTAAGTGTTTTTAAACCTAATAAAACGTAGAATAAAGATGACTAAACGAATTTCCTAAAAAAATATTTATAGTTTTTACAAAACCAGGCTAAAAAAATGCGAAAAAGGGTGTTGGGAGGGGAGGGGTGGTGGACTGGGCCTGGGAATTCGACGGGGGAGGGGAGGGGATGGGGGAGGGGTGGTGGGCTTAACTGGGAATTCGACGGGGAGGGGGGGTAGACCGGGGGTGGGGGTGGGCTTGGGGGTGGAGGGGATGGGGAGGGATCTTTGGGCTAGGTGGGTTAGGGTTTGGGGGAGGGGAGGATGGGTTAGGGTTTGGGTAGGGTTAGAATTAGGGTTAGTATTAGGATTAGAATTAAGGATTAGGGGTTAATGATGGCAATATTGTAAATAACATTAACGGTAACCTAACGTCCGTTTGAAAAAGGGTGTTTGGTGAACATTTTCGGAAACTTAGGGGTATATGGTGAATTTTTGAAACATTGAGGGTATATGGTGAATTTCTTGATTTGTCAGGGGTATATGGTGAAATAACCGCCAACCAAAAATAATTAAAGCTGGGATTGGATCTAGAAATCCCCAGGCCATCCCATAATGACTCTCTTCCTTTATTGGCAGCTCTGGTGGGATAGAAAGCCATGTAAAGATAACATTCTCCGCACTATGAAAATCTCTGATGGAGCCTGCATTTTTTTCTCGACCTGCCCTAAAAATATCGAACATATTCTTAGGGTCTGTTCTAGAGCCTCGGAAATCTGGACCCTCCTTAATTTTGATGGAAAATTGTTTTATGGAAGTTGTAGTGGGTGATTTTATTTTATGTGAGATGCTTGATTTATGATGTTAGTGGAGAGGAAATGTAAAAATGAGTAGTTGACTTACAATTGGTTTCTTCATATATTGCAAGCTTCACTTACAACTAGTATTTATAGGTTGTGAATGTCGGTTTTGATGTGTCTATTTTATATAGATTATTTAGCCCAATTCCCTTAGCTTTGAGTACCGATGTAAGCTCTTTTGGGCTCGTTTTTGTGTGATTTGGTATGTTTGGACTTGTTTATGTGTGTTAGTTGTTTTTGTACAGGTTAGGCATCTAGGGCCTTAATTTGAGTTGCGGAACGGAAGTCCAGTGGTCACATGTGGCCCATAGAAGATCCAAGAAGTTGCACAAGAGATTTGGACGAAGAATGCACGGAAAAGCCAAGGAACAGCTCTCGCCCGGTCGACCGGGCGGTTTGGCCAGACCGGGCGAGCTAAAATTTCTCCACTCCCATATCGCTGATTCGCCCGGTTGACCGGGTGAGAAACTCTCCAAAAGTGCTTGCTCGCCCGACCAGGGGGACCTTGCACGGTTCACCGGGCGAAATTCCTCTTGAGCTCGTTGGAGTTGATCACCGTCGACTGACCGGGCGGTTTCTCGGGTTGACTATTTTTCGCATTTTTTTAGCCGGTTTTGTAAAAACTATAAATATTTTTTTAGGAAATTCGTTTAGTCATCTTTATTCTACGTTTTATTAGGTTTAAAAACACTTAGTTTTCTCTCTAGCTTGGTATTAACTCTTTGCTTTGAAGATTATAAAGATCGTTGATTTCGTTTCCATTGCTCTTCAATCCTTCGGTATTATTTCTTACTTTATTTACTTTGATGAATTCTTCTATTTTCATTATGTTTATTTTGTTTATTAGTATAATGAGTGAGTAGTCTTTTTCTAGGGCTTAGTGGGGGAAGCCATGTTTATACCTATTTGATTATGGTTTAAAGTTCTTCGATATTTTAATTGAATTAGAGTAATTCCTATTGATTTGTTATAATTGTTTAATTCATGTAATTGCGCAATATCATGAGTTATGTTTAGCTAATAGGAGTTATAATTGTTTATTTTATGTAATTGAGGCAATCTCACTGCATGTTTTTCTTTGTTTCTTTTATGCCCAGGTCTAAAAGAACAGGTACTCCAGTTCCAACTGATTCTGATCTTGAGAAAACCATCCGGCAACTCAAAAAGCAACAAAAGAAGAAGAAGCAATCTTCTAATCAGGGAAAATCCACGGAAGGTCCTTTAGAGCCAATCATGCCTCCTAAGTCATTGAAATCTTATGGGGTACCTCCCCTAGTGGCATTTCCACAGGTCCTACTATGCCCACCATAGAAGCGACAAACTTTGAGATCAAGCCTGCTCTCATCAACATGATCCAACAGAACCAATTTTGGGGGCATCAATATGAAGACCCTGCCAATCATCAACAAAAGGTTTCAACAACTCTGTCGTATCGTTAACCACCAAGGGGTTACTCTTGATCAGTTGAAGGTCATGGTCTTTGAATTTTGTCAACAACTTTGAATCATTTTCGCAATTTCTTCTCGCACTTCTGCCGCAGTTTGCTTGGTGAACAACTTTAGACGCCCGGTGGGGCGAATCCGCCCAGTTGACCAGGCGAAAATTGCGTTGTCAATTTTTTTTCAGCTGCACCACAAAAATTCACCCAAGTTCAGAGGCCGGGTGGGTCGAATCCGCCCGGTTGACCAGGCGACTATGTTTTCAGCTTTTTCTTCGTCAAGTTTTTCCCAAGTAGAGATATTGACCCCCTGCACACATTAAACTCGTCCAAAGATCAGTACACTCTCTCTCGCCTCTCCAAAAAAAAAATCAATATGTTTAGTTATGATTTCTGTAAGTACACCTCTCTCTATTTACTGCTTTCTAGTTTAGTTAGTGTAGTTTATTGCTTTCCTAGATATAAAAAAAAAAAAGTAATCTAAACTAGTAAAGAAGAAGAAAAGAAAAGACGAATTGCCTCCCGCAAAGCCCCGGTTTAGAAAGGTCCCGTACGAGCGTGGTACCTTAGATTTCAAAGTGGGGGAGCATGGAAGTAGATAACCTCCACTTGGCCTATGAAAGCACACTCATGGTACAACTTCAGGCGTTGACCATTCACTTTAAACTTTGTCCCTTCTGCATTAGCCACTTCAATGGCTCCATGTACCTTCACATCAGTGACATCAAAAATCCAAGGTTGATCAACAACTTGGTAAGTACATGTCTATGGTCAAGAATCTTGAGGTAACAGTTCCTTTCACTGATTTAATTTCTCAAGTGCCTGTTTATGCCATGTTTTTTAAAGACATGATCACTAAGAAAAAAGATTTTGGTAGTATAGATAGAGTTGCTCTAACTGAAGAGTGTAGTGTTGTTCTGCAAAATAAAATCCCTCCAAAATTAAAGGATCCTGGTAGTTTTTCCATCCCCTGTCATGTAAGTGCATTGTTTATAGATAAGGCTTTATGTGATCTAGGAGCTAGTGTATCTGTGATGCCTTTATCTATCTGTAATAAACTGAACTTGGGAGTTTTAAAGTGCACCCAGATTACTTTGCAGATGGCAGATCGTTCTGTGAAATATCCTCTGGGTATTTTAGAGGATGTACCTGTCAGGGTTGGAAACTTCTACATTCCTGTGGATTTTGTAGTGCTAGATATGGAGGAGGATAGTCAGATCCCCATTATTTTGGTAGGCCTTTATTGTGTATCTGCGGGGCATTATTGATGTTAAATCGGCACTCTAATTTTAAGTGTTGGTGATGATACCGTTACTTTTAAACTAACCAATGCTATTAAGTCTCCTATGCTTGAGCACACATGTTGCAGGATTGATGTACTAGAAGAGATTTCTGGAGGTGATTTTCACCAATTTCTATCAGATGATCCATTGGAGACAACTCTTGATGTCGACGAATGTGAGGTAATGGAAACTATGTGCTCTACTTCCGAACCACAGGTAAAGAAGTTAGAACTTAAGCCCTTACCTTCTCACCTTAAATATGCATTTCTTGATGATAGTGAGGAATGCACTGTGATTGTCAGTACTAAACTCACAGATAGCCAGCTTTCATAGCTTCTTACAGTGCTTCGCATGCACAAAAAGGCTATTGGGTATTGATGATCTAAATGGTATTAGCCCTGATTTTTGTATGCATAGAATAAATTTGGAAGAGAATCACCGCCCTTGCATACAACCCCAAAGACGTTTGAATCCTAATATGCAAGAGGTTGTGAAGAAAGAAATAATGAAACTACTTGACGTGGGCATCATCTACCCCATCTCGGATTCTAAATCGGTGAGCCCGGTTCAAGTTGTTCCTAAAAAGGGGGGGCTACTGTTGTTAAGAATGATAGGGATGAACTAATTCCTACTCGTACTGTTACAGGTTGGCGAATATGTATTGACTATCGTAGATTAAACACAGCCACTTTGAAGATCACTTCCCCCTCCCTTTTATTGATCACATGTTAGAAAGATTAGCAAAACATAGCTTTTTCTGTTATTTTGATGGATATTCAGGTTTCTTTCAGATTCCCATTCACCCAGAAGATCAGGAGAAGACGACGTTCACCTGTCCCTATGGCACTTTTGCATATCGCAGAATGCCATTCGGTTTGTGCAACGCCCCTGCTACATTTCAGAGATGCATGATGGCCATTTTCTCTGATTTCATCGAGAATATCATGGAGGTATTTATGGATGATTTTAGTGTTTATGGTTCTGACTTTGATGTATGTCTGCATAATATTTCTAAAATTCTGAAACGTTGTTCAAAAGTGAATTTGGTTTTAAACTGGGAAAAGTGCCACTTCATGATGAATGAAGGAGTGGTACTTGGACACCTGATATCTGAGCGTGGCATCCAGGTGGATAGAGCAAAAATTGAGGTGATGGAGAAACTTCCTCCTCCCGTGAATGTCATGGGATTGAGGATTTTTCTTGGTCATGCGGGTTTCTATCGCAGATTCATAAAAGACTTTTCAAAAATTGCGAAACCCCTTTCTCAATTGTTGCTCAAGGATGCCACCTTCGAGTTTACTGATGCGTGTATGGAGTCTTTTGACAGGATAAAGGAAGCATTAATCACTGCCCCTATCATACAACCTCCAGATTGGAGTCTTCCATTCGAGATTATGTGTGATGCTAGTGATTATGCAGTTGGTGTTGTGCTTGGCCAACGGAAGAACAAAGTACTTCATGCTATCTACTATGTCAGCAAGACATTGGATGAAGTCCAGGTCAATTATGCTACTACAGAAAAGGAGTTATTGGCCATTGTCTATGCTCTTGATAAGTTCAGGACCTACCTCATAGGTTCGAAAGTAGTGTCCACACCGACCATGCTTGCAGTTGAAGTATCTATTGGCTAAGAAGGAAGCCAAGCCACGACTTATTCGATGGATACTCTTATTACAAGATTTTGATTTGGAGATCCACGACAAGAAGGGTCTTGAGAATGTAGTTGCGGATCATCTCTCCGGATTGAGATTTGAGTCAAGTGTTGATGGTCCCATAGATGATTCTTTTCCGATGATCATCTATTTCTTTGTGTGTCTACTCAATCCCCATGGTATGCGGATTTTGCTAACTATTGTCTTGGTGATTCTCATCATCCCGATTTGACTCACCACCGGCGCAAGAAGTTTTATCATGATGCTAAGCACTACTATTGGGAAGACCCTCTCTTATACAAGAAGTGCTCAGATGGCTTATTCAGAAGATGTGTTGCTGATTGGGAGATAGCTGGGGTACTACAACATTGTCATAGTATGCCTTGTAGTAGGCATCTTGGTTCACAAGCCACAACTTATAGAGTTCTTCAGAGTGGTTTCTACTTACCTACTATTTTCAGAGATGCCCGTGCATTTTGCCTTTCCTGCAATGAGTGTTAAAGAACGGGAAATATTTCAAAGAGACAAGAGATGCCACAGATGGGCATTTTGGAGATTGAGCGCTTTGATGTGTGGGGCATTGATTTCGTGGGACCTTTCCCTTCTTCTTTTGGGAACAAGTATATCTTGGTAGGTGTGGATTATGTGACTAAGTGGGTTGAAGCTGTGGCTTCACCTACTAATGATTCCAAGGTGGTCATGAATCTCTTTAAGAAGATTATCTTTCCTCGGTTCGGAGTCCCGAGAGTCTTGATCAGTGATGGGGGGTCTCATATTCATCAGAGAACCATCAAAGCTTTACTGAAGAAATATGGAGTCACTCATAAGGTTGGCTTGACTTGTCACCCTCTTACTAGTGGCCAAGTTGAAGTCTCCAATCGTCAGATCTAGCGCATCCTAGAGAAGGTGGTCAACAGGTCAATAAAAGATTGGTCACAAAAGTTGGATGACACTTTGTGGGCACTGCGAATTGCTTTTAAGACACCTCTAGGAACCACCCCATATCGGTTGGTCTATGGCAAGGCTTGTCATTTACCAGTTGAAATGGAGTATCTCTCAGCTTGGGCAGTTAAAGAAATCAACATGGATTTAGAGGCTGCAGGTGAGGCAAGACTTCTTCAGTTGAATGAGCTAGATGAGCTTCGACTGGAAGCATATGAGAACCACAAGATTTAC
Organism: Beta corolliflora; assembly: GCA_947648045.1. Lineage (NCBI taxonomy): Eukaryota > Viridiplantae > Streptophyta > Magnoliopsida > Caryophyllales > Amaranthaceae > Beta > Beta corolliflora. Next base: position 146,079 of record CANSZD010003824.1, read on the forward strand.
AAGGAGCAGACGAAGAAATTTCATGATAAGATGATTGAGAAGCGCGAATTTCATGTTAGTGACAAGGTTCTATTAGACAATTCTAGACTAAGGCTTTTTCCTAGAAAGCTTAAGTCAAGGTGGTCTGGACCTTTTGATGTCACTGATGTGAAGGTACATGGAGCCATTGAAGTGGCTAATGCAGAAGGGACAAAGTTTAAAGTGAATGGTCAACGCCTGAAGTTGTACCATGAGTGTGCTTTCATAGGCCAAGTGGAGGTTATCTACTTCCATGCTCCCCCACTTTGAAATCTAAGGTACCACGCTCGTGCGGGACCTTTCTAAACCGGGGCTTTGCGGGAGGCAATCCGTCTTTTCTTTTCTTCTTCTTTACTAGTTTAGATTACTTTTTTTTTATATCTAGGAAAGCAATAAACTACACTAACTAAACTAGAAAGCAGTAAATAGAGAGAGGTGTACTTACAGAAATCATAACTAAACATATTGATTTTTTTTTTGGAGAGGCGAGAGAGAGTGTACTGATCTTTGGACGAGTTTAATGTGTGCAGGGGGTCAATATCTCTACTTGGGAAAAACTTGACGAAGAAAAAGCTGAAAACATAGTCGCCTGGTCAACCGGGCGGATTCGACCCACCCGGCCTCTGAACTTGGGTGAATTTTTGTGGTGCAGCTGAAAAAAAATTGACAACGCAATTTTCGCCTGGTCAACTGGGCGGATTCGCCCCACCGGGCGTCTAAAGTTGTTCACCAAGCGAACTGCTGCAGAAGTGCGAGAAGAAATTGCGAAAATGATTTCGCCCGGTCGACCGGGTGGATTCGCCCGAGAGGGCGTCTAAAGTTGTTCACCAAGCGAACTGCGGCTGAAGTGCTAGAAGAAATTGCGAAAATGATTTCGCTTGGTCGACCGGGTGGATTCGCCCGACCGGGCGTCTGAACTTCACCTCACCATGCTACCTGTGCTGAGTTGCGCAAGAAAATAATTTCGCCCGGTCGACCGGGCGGCATCTGTCTTTTCCCCCGTATCCGAGTTCTTGTTATATCCGCCCCTTTTCTTTTTCTTCTCTTGTTCATCTTCTCCATTCCTCATCCTCTCAAACTCTCTCTCTCTCTCCTCAATACCTCCATATCCAACCTTCCTCGTACCTTCATCCCTTCCAAAAATTCTTCTTTCCACTCAAATTTCTCCTTCTCCCATCACTTTTCTTCATCTTTTCACACACAAAATTCACAAAACCTCCATCTTTTCTTCATCCCACCTCGCTTCACTTCTTCACAACAATCTTCATTTTTGCACCATGTCAAGGTCGAATAAGAGAAGGCAACGAGAAAGGGGGGAAGCAAGCAATCAAATTCCGTCAGATCCAGACTTCCCACATGTAATTTTCAAAACTTTAGAGCAAAAACAACGATTCCAAAAGCTGAAATTTAGAACTGTTATCCCCACCCGCTTTGTTGATTCGAACTGCTTGCATGCTTTGGGTATATATGCTGAAACTAAGACGTTGTTTGAAAAATTGGGGTTGGGTTCTATGTTTGGCATGTTTCATTGGACCTATATAGACCTAACACTAGAATTTTTGAGTTCTCTAGAAGTAGGCAATAAAAACCAGGTTATCCGATTCCGCCTTTTGGGCGAAGATCGACAGCTTACATTAGGCCAACTAGTTGCTATATTTGGCCTACCTGTTGTAGGTGAACATCGACCCCCTCCCCATGTCCACATTACCTCTTTGTGGAAGGCCTTTACAGGAGATGAGGAGTGCAATACTCAACATATGACTGCCAACCATCTTCATTTTCCCAGTCTTTGCTACTTACATCGATTTTTGGGCTTTACTCTTTTTGGGCGTGCTGAGCCCCACTCTTGTAAAAAAATAGGAGATTTTTTTGATGGGCAGTTATTTGTTTCCTGACTTAGAGTATTCTTTGTGCCTCCCCTATCTTTTTGTGTCTCAGCTTAATCAGACTGTCGCTTCCTTTCCTGCACTCTTTGATGATGGTAGCCATAAGGGGCAACCTATTATTTTAGGGGGCCTCATTACCGCTATTGGTGTTCATTATGGGTATGTTCCTGATATAAACAATGCAGTGGCTGGTCCTGCTGAGATATGCATTGACTACCTGACCAATGCCAAACGGATCACTGCTCAATGTGCGAGCAAGTTTAGGTGGTTAATTGCTAAGAAGGAGTCTATCCTTCTCCCGGACCTTGCTCAGACTCGCCTAGAACCTGGTGTCGGGTCTTACCTCCTTTCTATGCGTGGTCAAGAGCCCGTTGCTCGTTGACCTATGCGGACCTACCACGGGCAGCACGTTGGGGAGGCCTCATCTTCCTCTGCCCCATGGACCCTATGATGGTGGTTCTTAACCACCTCGAGCAGGGTCAGCATACACTTACCTCACAGATGGGACGCCTTGAGCTTGGTGAGGCTACCATCCAGGTCCACCTGACCTCGTTGGATACACGATTGACCACCGTGGAATCCGACATGCGCTATGCCATGTATCCTATATACCATGATTTCTTTCAGCAGGGGCTTGTTGCCCATGATGCTACACATCCTTCATGGTACACACCACAGGTGCCTGAGCCCACTGACCATTGTGGTGCGCCCCAGTCTGGGGGTGGTACTACTAGACATGCTGCTTTTGGTGTTACAGGTGATGGCGGTGGAGGTTTTACTACAGATGCGTCTGACGATGACGAGTGAGTCCTTTCTTTCCCTCTTGCTGCAATGAGGCCATTGCCGAGTTCAGCTTGGGGGGAGGATTTCTGTAAGTACACCCCTATCTATTTACTGCTTTCTAGTTTAGTTAGTGTAGTTTATTGCTTTCCTAGATATAAAAAAAAAAAAACCAAAAATACAAGTTTGACATGAGCATTATGAGTTGCATGATTGTTTCCCTGTGCCCTAAAATTTTTGAATGACTTTTTGGACTCTTAATCTATGGTAGTTGGCATGAGTATTTGTTAGTCTTGAGTTGATTTTCAATCTTCCATGACCCTTGATTGCATGATACTTGTGGCACTTGCATTGATTATGGAGCTAAGCTGGTTAGACTGTGAGATTTATTGAGCCATGGATGCCTATCTTTCATCCAGTCTTCCCTTTTTTGTGTGATTAGTTCCTCAGTTATGATATTGATCTTGATTTCGATCCTGTACTCTTTTAAATTTGATATGCATTCATTTTGACATGATTGAGGCGTTATTTTCATACTTTCTAGCTCTAGAGTTCTAATTGATTACATTATTCCATCTCTAGCCCCGCTGAAGCCTTTCTACCTGTTTATCATTACTAACCTTCATTACAAGCCCCTTAGCCTTATTTGATTCTTGTCCCAAGCCTAGCTTGGGGGAGCATTAGTTGAGTGATTAGGTTGTCTTGATAGTTATGTATGTTGTGATGTGTGCTAGTTGGAGTTTGATCATGATAAGTGTATGATTGATTTGTTACTTCATGTTTGAAAAAGAAAGAAAGGAAGTTCAACAACACCAAATCAAAAAAAAGGGAAAGAAAATGAACAAAAAGGTTGAAACATTGAATAAAGTGTTGTTTGAAAAGCAAAACAAGTTCAAAGAAAGTGAAAATGGTGGTTGAGTTGAGAAAGTGAATGTGAGTGATATTTTGGAGATCTTTGGTAGTTGAAGTTAAGAAGGTTTCAATGGCCTAGTTTTGCTAGTCTATGCTCCTCCATGCTTGGTTTATCCACCACATTCCCAAACTATTCCATACTCTTAACCTCAGCCCCATTACAACCTTTAAAAGTCCTCATGATCTTTATGTCTTTGCATTATTGGATTGAAAGTGAGTCAAGGGATCAAAGTTAAAGAGTAAGTGTCATTTCGAGTCGATGAACTAGGTTGAGTGTCATTATATTACCTTCTAAGCACACGAGAGTAGTGAGTTGGGAAGGGACATATGGTGGGAATGGAGAGTGATCGGGCACATCTTTTGCCTGCCACAAAAATGAGAGAGAGTGTCTTCCTTGGTGAGCACCATCTTAGTATCTGCATGACATGTGCAGTGGCCTTGCTTGATTGTCTTTCTCGGTGATTGGGTGTTGGATTGATGATGATGCATGCCCTCTTGATTGATTTTGAGTCCACTGATACTTTTGAACTGGAATTTCTATAGGGTGAAACAATATCATGTTGTAACTTATTTGCGTGGTTTTGCTTAGGGACAAGCAAAAGGTTAACTTGGGGGATTTTGATGTGTCTATTTAATATAGATTATTTAGCCAAATTCCCTTAGCTTTGAGTACCGATTTGAGCTCTTTTGAGCTCGTTTTTGCGTGATTTGATATGTTTGGACTTGTTTCCGTGTGTTAGCTGTTTTTGTGCAGGTTAGGCATCTAGGGCCCTAATTTGAATTGCGGAACGGAAGTCCAGTGGTCACATGTGGCCCATAGAAGATCCAAGAAGTTGCACAAGAGATTTGGACGAAGAATGCACGGAAAAAGCCAAGGAACAGCTCTCGCCCGGTCTACCAGGAGAGCCAAAATTTCTCCACTCCCATATCACTGATTCGCCCGGTTGACCGGGCGAGAAACACTCCAAAAGTGCTTGCGCGCCCGACCGGGCGAAATTCCTCTTGAGCTCGTTGGAGTTGATCACTGTCTCCCGACCGGGCAGTTTGGCCCGGTTGACCGGGCAATTTCTCGGGTTGACGATTTTTCGCATTTTTTTAGTCGGTTTTGTATAAACTATAAATAGTTTTTTAGGAAATTCGTTTAGTCATCTTTATTCTACGTTTTATTAGGTTTAAAAACACTTAGTTTTCTCTCTAGCTTGGTATTAACTCTTTGCTTTGAAGATTATAAAGATCGTTGATTTCGTTTTCATTGCTCTTCAATCCTTCGGTATTATTTCTTACTTTGTTTACTTTGATGAATTCTTCTATTTTCATTATGTTTATTGTGTTTATTAGTATAATGAGTGAGTAGTCTTTTTCTAGGGCTTATTGAGGGAAGCCATGTTTATACCTATTTGATTATGATTTAAAGTTCTTCGATATTTGGATTGAATTAGAGTAATTCCTATTGATTTGTTATAATTATTTAATTCATGTAATTGCGCAGTATCATGAGTTATGTTTAGCTAATAGGAGTTAGAATTGAAAGATCATACTCATTAGAGGCTTATTATAATTGGTAGATCTGATTATGTTGAGCGACCATACTAGCATATGTTGATCTAAGAGTGTTAAGACCCGACCGTAGGATTAACAACATACTCTAATTACTCGAACCTCGATCCAAGTATTGTTGAATTGTATTGTAGTGATTAAATTTGTATAAGCATGGTGGACCGATCGAATGCCCTAGGTTTTTAATCATTTGATAAACTTCCATCCATTTGTTTTCTAGTTTAGTTATTAATCATTCAATCAATTTCTCTCTTGAAGTAGTTAAGTAATTGAACATTAATCTATAGAAATCCTCTCCCTGTGGATCGACCCGTATTTGCTAGTTTCTGCTAACAACAGACACCGTGCACTTGCGGTACTATTTTAAAACCCATCTGGTTTCTACCGACTTGCTCTCACTTTCTACATTGCTCTAGTTTTTTCTAGGCTTATCCTTAGGTAGATTTATCTAGGACATTCAAAGTTGACTTAAGCTAGATTTTTTTAGGTACATATATACTTTTGTATTCTAGATTTTTCTAGCTACCTAATTTGTGTAATCTTGAGCTAGATTTTTCTAGATTAACTTTTTAACACCCCCCCTTAATTAGAAAAATCTAGAACCTGGTGTCGGGTCTTACCTCCTTTCTATGCGTGGTCAAGAGCCCGTTGCTCATTGACTTATGCGGACCTACCACGGGCAGCACGTTGGGGAGGCCTCATCTTCCTCTGCCCCATGGACCCTATGATGGTGGTTCTTAACCACCTCGAGCAGGGTCAGCATACACTTACCTCACAGATGGGACGCCTTGAGCTTGGTGAGGCTACCATCCAGGTCCACCTGACCTCGTTGGATACACGATTGACCACCGTGGAATCCGACATGCGCTATGCCATGTATCCTATATACCATGATTTCTTTCAGCAGGGGCTTGTTGCCCATGATGCTACACATCCTTCATGGTACACACCACAGGTGCCTGAGCCCACTGACCATTGTGGTGCGCCCCAGTCTGGGGGTGGTACTACTAGACATGCTGCTTTTGGTGTTACAGGTGATGGCGGTGGAGGTTTTACTACAGATGCGTCTGACGATGACGAGTGAGTCCTTTCTTTCCCTCTTGCTGCAATGAGGCCATTCCCGAGTTCAGCTTGGGGGGAGGATTTCTGTAAGTACACCCCTATCTATTTACTGCTTTCTAGTTTAGTTAGTGTAGTTTATTGCTTTCCTAGATATAAAAAAAAAAACCAAAAATACAAGTTTGACATGAGCATTATGAGTTGCATGATTGTTTCCCTGTGCCCTAAAATTTTTGAATGACTTTTTGGACTCTTAATCTATGGTAGTTGGCATGAGTATTTGTTAGTCTTGAGTTGATTTTCAATCTTCCATGACCCTTGATTGCATGATACTTGTGGCACTTGCATTGATTATGGAGCTAAGCTGGTTAGACTGTGAGATTTATTGAGCCATGGATGCCTATCTTTCATCCAGTCTTCCCTTTTTTGTGTGATTAGTTCCTCAGTTATGATATTGATCTTGATTTCGATCCTGTACTCTTTTAAATTTGATATGCATTCATTTTGACATGATTGAGGCGTTATTTTCATACTTTCTAGCTCTAGAGTTCTAATTGATTACATTATTCCATCTCTAGCCCCGCTGAAGCCTTTCTACCTGTTTATCATTACTAACCTTCATTACAAGCCCCTTAGCCTTATTTGATTCTTGTCCCAAGCCTAGCTTGGGGGAGCATTAGTTGAGTGATTAAGTTGTCTTGATAGTTATGTATGTTGTGATGTGTGCTAGTTGGAGTTAGATCATGATAAGTGTATGATTGATTTGTTACTTCATGTTTGAAAAAGAAAGAAAGGAAGTTCAACAACACCAAATCAAAAAAAAAGGGAAAGAAAATGAACAAAAAGGTTGAAACATTGAATAAAGTGTTGTTTGAAAAGCAAAACAAGTTCAAAGAAAGTGAAAATGGTGGTTGAGTTGAGAAAGTGAATGTGAGTGATATTTTGGAGATGCTGGTAGTTGAAGTTAAGAAGGTTTCAATGGCCTAGTTTTGCTAGTCTATGCTCCTCCATGCTTGGTTTATCCACCACATTCCCAAACTATTCCATACTCTTAACCTCAGCCCCATTACAACCTTTAAAAGTCCTCATGATCTTTATGTGCTGCATTATTGGATTGAAAGTGAGTCAAGGGATCAAAGTTAAAGAGTAAGTGTCATTTCTGAGTCGACTGAACTAGGTTGAGTGTCATTATATTACCTTCTAAACACACGAGAGTAGTGAGTTGGGAAGGGACATATGGTGGGAATGGAGAGTGATCGGGCACATCTTTTGCCTGCCACAAAAATGAGAGAGAGTGTCTTCCTTGGTGAGCACCATCTTAGTATCTGCATGACATGTGCAGTGGCCTTGCTTGATTGTCTTTCTCGGTGATTGGGTGTTGGATTGATGATGATGCATGCCCTCTTGATTGATTTTGAGTCCACTGATACTTTTGAACTGGAATTTCTATAGGGTGAAACAATATCATGTTGTAACTTATTTGCGTGGTTTTGCTTAGGGACAAGCAAAAGGTTAACTTGGGGGATTTTGATGTGTCTATTTAATATAGATTATTTAGCCAAATTCCCTTAGCTTTGAGTACCGATTTGAGCTCTTTTGAGCTCGTTTTTGCGTGATTTGATATGTTTGGACTTGTTTCCGTGTGTTAGCTGTTTTTGTGCAGGTTAGGCATCTAGGGCCCTAATTTGAATTGCGGAACGGAAGTCCAGTGGTCACATGTGGCCCATAGAAGATCCAAGAAGTTGCACAAGAGATTTGGACGAAGAATGCACGGAAAAAGCCAAGGAACAGCTCTCGCCCGGTCTACCAGGAGAGCCAAAATTTCTCCACTCCCATATCACTGATTCGCCCGGTTGACCGGGCGAGAAACACTCCAAAAGTGCTTGCGCGCCCGACCGGGCGAAATTCCTCTTGAGCTCGTTGGAGTTGATCACTGTCTCCCGACCGGGCAGTTTGGCCCGGTTGACCGGGCAATTTCTCGGGTTGACGTTTTTTTGCATTTTTTTAGTCGGTTTTGTATAAACTATAAATAGTTTTTTAGGAAATTCGTTTAGTCATCTTTATTCTACGTTTTATTAGGTTTAAAAACACTTAGTTTTCTCTCTAGCTTGGTATTAACTCTTTGCTTTGAAGATTATAAAGATCGTTGATTTCGTTTTCATTGCTCTTCAATCCTTCGGTATTATTTCTTACTTTGTTTACTTTGATGAATTCTTCTATTTTCATTATGTTTATTGTGTTTATTAGTATAATGAGTGAGTAGTCTTTTTCTAGGGCTTATTGAGGGAAGCCATGTTTATACCTATTTGATTATGATTTAAAGTTCTTCGATATTTGGATTGAATTAGAGTAATTCCTATTGATTTGTTATAATTGTTTAATTCATGTAATTGCGCAGTATCATGAGTTATGTTTAGCTAATAGGAGTTAGAATTGAAAGATCATACTCATTAGAGGCTTATTATAATTGGTAGATCTGATTATGTTGAGCGACCATACTAGCATATGTTGATCTAAGAGTGTTAAGACCCGACCGTAGGATTAACAACATACTCTAATTACTCGAATCTCGATCCAAGTATTGTTGAATTGTATTGTAGTGATTAAATTTGTATAAGCATGGTGGACCGATCGAATGCCCTAGGTTTTTAATCATTTGATAAACTTCCATCCATTTGTTTTCTAGTTTAGTTATTAATCATTCAATCAATTTCTCTCTTGAAGTAGTTAAGTAATTGAACATTAATCTATAGAAATCCTCTCCCCCGTGGATCGACCCGTATTTGCTAGTTTCTGCTAACAACAGACACCGTGCACTTGCGGTACTATTTTAAAACCCATCAGGTTTCTACCGACTTGCTCTCACTTTCTACATTGCTCTAGTTTTTTCTAGGCTTATCCTTAGGTAGATTTATCTAGGACATTCAAAGTTGACTTAAGCTAGATTTTTTTAGGTACATATATACTTTTGTATTCTAGATTTTTCTAGCTACCTAATTTGTGTAATCTTGAGCTAGATTTTTCTAGATTAACTTTTTAACACTCCCCCTTAATCAGAAAAATCTTGTACTTCGAGTTGTTTTCTGAATTGGATAAATTTTTCCGTTGGAATCGCCTTGGTAAATATGTCCGTAAGCTGCTTCCCTATCTTGCGGGCGTAACTCGATCTCTTGCTTCTCGCCGACTCTCGGATGAAGTGATGTCGTATCTCGATGTGCTTCGTGCGGCTGTGAAAGACTGGATTCTTCGTCATGGCTATTGCAGACATGTTGTTGCTATATATAGTTGTTGGTTCTTTGGATGTCTATTGTAGAACATCAAGAATTCTTTTAAGCCATACCGCTTCACATGCTGCACTTGTTGCTGCAACGTATTCAGCTTCTGCCGATGACAGAGCTACTATTGCTTGTTTCTTTTATGACCAAGATATGGCCTTGGTTCCTAGTTGAAACACGTAGCCGCTCGTACTTTTTCGGTCGTCAATACTTCCGACCCAATCGTTGTCTGTGTATCCTGTAAGCTTATGATTCTCTTCTACCGCGTACAAAATTCCATAACTTTTTGTTCCCTTGACGTACCTTAGAATCCTTTTTTGTTGCTGCTAGGTGAGCTTTACTTGGCTCACTCATGAACCTTGACACAATGCTTACAGCATGAACCATGTATGGTCTTGTGTGTGTGAGATAGATGAGAGAGCCGACCAAACTTCAATGTATTGATGCATCGACCTTCTCTTTGCCATCATTCTTTGATAGCCTTTCATTAAGTGCTATTGGTGTAGCTGTAGCCAATGGCTTGCATTTGCTCATGTTGAACTTCTTAAGTAGGTCGTCTGTATATTTCTCTTGTGAGAGAAATATTCTTCCTCGGCTTTTGCTTGACTTGCATGCCAAGGAAGTACTTCATGGCTCCAAGGTCGGTCATTTCATATTCCGACATCATTGCCTTCTTAAATTCTTTAATCATTTTCGGATTAGTGATCCTTGGGCCTTGATATATAGTGATGGCTCACTTGGGCTTTTGTGAAGCCATTTTGGAGGAGATAACCATCACTTTTGCTATTCCAAGCTCGGGGAGCTTGTTTTAGCCTGTAAAGGGCTTTTCTAAGGCGATAAACTTTATCTTCTTGGACTTCGTTAACATAACCTTGAGGTTGCTCGACATATACTTCTTCTTCGAGCTCCCCGTTAAGAAATGTTGACTTGGCATCTAATTGAAAAATTGGTAACTTGAGTTGTGCAGCAAGTGCAAGGACTGACCTGATTGTCTCCATGTGAACTACTGGAGCATATGTCTCGTTGAAGTCAATTCCTGGTTGCTGAGAGTAGCCTCTTGCAACGAGACGTGCCTTGTATTTTTGGATGGAGCCATCTTCACTGTACTTGACTTTGTAGACCCATTTGAGACCGATAATATCCTTTTCTTCAGGTTTGTCAAACTAGCTCCCACGTGTTGTTTTTTTGGATCATTTTGATCTCTTTATTCATGGCTTTAATCCATTTTTCTTCTCGTGCTGCTTCTTGAAAGCTTTATGGTTCACTGGTGAAGAGAGCCATGATAGCTTGATTGCATTAAAAATCTTCCAAGTGGCTTGGTGGTCGTCGACCCCTTTATGATCGTCAAACTGCTGAAGTTGGACTATGAGAGCTAGACTATGATGTTGGACTCACCGATCTCGAGGATGTTGTTGGAGATCTAGGTGATGATGGACTGGAGGATGAGTGCGTTGTTGGATGATTTCGGACTTCATCTTCACTTGGGCTTGGTGGAAGAAAATCTCCTTCACGTGGCTGAGATTCATTCTCCGTCCATGTCCATTGTGCTCCTTCATCGAATATGACATCTCTTGAGATGATTAACTCCTTGGATTCGGGCTGATAGAGACGATATCCTTTAGATTCGTCACTGTATCCAATAAAGAAATATTTTTCTCCTTTTCCGTCGAGCTTTTCCCGATTTTCTTTCGGGATGTGGGCATATGCGATGCACCCGACTACTTGAGGTGCTCCACTCTTGGCTTTCTTTTGTGTCATTCTTCATAGGGTGTCCTACCCTTTACTGATTTCGTAGGAGACCTATTGAGAATATACATTGCTGTATGGACAGCTTCGGCCCAAAAATATTTTAGTAAATTCTTAGCTTGCATCATAATACAGGCCATTTCAGCAATAGTTCTATTTTTCCTTTCCGCAACACCATTTTGTTGAGGTGTGCGTCTTACTGTTAATTCTCTTTTGATACCATGCTCCTTACAGAAGCTGTTGAATTCTTTACTTGTAAATTCTCCCTTATGATCTGTTCTAGGAATTTTTATTGAATGCCCACTTTGTTTTTCTGTGAGGGCTTTAAATTACATGAAGTGGGAAAATGCTTCTGATTTTTGCTCCAAGATATAAACCCACATCATGCGAGTGAAATCATCGACAAATAATAGAAAATATCTTTTTCCGTCAAGAGACGGATTTTTTTTGTAGGGCCCCATATATCCGTGTGAATGAGCTCTAATGGAGCTCTTGCCCTCCAAGATGAAGTAGGAAATGACAATCTATGCATTTTGCCATATATACAGCCCTCACAAATTTTTCTTTCGTTAGTTATAGATGGAAGCCCAATCACCATTTCTTTTTGTTTTAACAGTTTTAAATTGTTAAAATTTAGACTCCCGAGTCTTAAATGCCACAATGTGGACTTATCCACTATAGAACTTAGGGCAACATTATGCTCCAATTGCATTCTTAATGGGAATATTTTATTAGAAGCCATTTGAGTAGCAGTAATTAATTGTCCTTTTTTCTTATCAAATATGAGACACTTATTAGCATCAAATTTCACCATATAGCCTATTTGAATTAGTTGGCCTATACTTAATAAATTTTGTGCAAGCCCGGGGACATAGAAAACATCATAAATAAATTTAGATGAGCCGTTTTTGGTTCTAAAGACTATTGTCCCCTTTCCAGCTAGCTCTTGATTGCTTCCGTAACCAAGAGTAATTTGAGTTTTCATATTTTCATCCAGACTAACAAATGAATTTTTGTTGCCAGTCATATGGTTTGAACAACCACTATCAATATTCCATATATCATTTGACTCTTGGTGAGCATTTAAACAAGTAAAAAATAATTGGTCTCTAGGCTCCTTATTTTCCATAAAATTGGCCTCTTCCTTTTGCCAGAAATAACAATCTTTTTCAAAATGAGTGTGTTTTATGACCATTTTTCTTACATAAATTGCAATAGGAGCCAGATTGATTATTTTCTCGAGTTCCTTGATTTTTATACCTTCCTCTCCCCCGGCAACGGTTATATGATGTTCATCCTTTTTGGAATTTTTTACCGTAGCCATTTTTATTTTTATTTTCTCCATTATTAGAGAATTTTAATTATTTAGCTTGAAATGCTTGTTCTAGTGGCTGCTCTGTAGCAGCCACTATATGATTATAACTTTTGGGGAGACTTCTTAATATTTTCCGGATTACTTGAACATTTTCAATTTTATCTCCATTAGTTCGAATTTGATTTATAATATTTGTTACCCGACTAAAAAAACTCTTGAATTGTTTCATTTTCCGTCATTAATAAATTATCAAAGTCTCTCCATAAAGATTGGAGTTTAAAGAGTAGTACCTTCTCGGAACCCCTTCAATTTGTCTCCAGGATACTCCAAGCCTCCTTGGCCGTTGTAGCAACCATAATAGTAGGGCGAATGATTTCATCTACTCCCCGATATATTAAGGATAGGGTATATAGTTGTCCCTTATCCAGTTTTGTTTATATTGTTTTCGTCGTGCTTCATCCCAAGTAACTTCTTGGATCAAATCGTTTGGTTGTTAATAACCATTTTGTACTAACTCCCATAAATCTTGTGAGATAAATATGGACTTCATTTGGATAGACCACTGTTGATATTTTTCTCCCTTAAATGAGGGTACTCAATTTACTTGGGGATAATTAAATGTGTTTGAGGTTGAAGTGTTTGGGGAAGTCATTTTAATTTATGTGGTGAATGGTTGTATTTAAGGGAATTGGTGTATTTTGTGTTTGGTGTATTATATTTATGGGAGTATGATATTTTGTATAATGTAATGGAGGCTTTGGGAATAAATGGCTCTGATACCACTGATGGAAAATTGTTTTATGGAAGTTGTAGTGGGTGATTTTTATTTTATGTGAGATGCTTGATTTATGATGTTAGTGGAGAGGAAATGTAAGAATGAGTAATTGACTCACAATTGGTTTCTCCATATATTGCAAGCTTCACTTACAACTAGTATTTATAGCTTGTGAATGTCGGTTTCTACCGACTTGCTCTCACTTTCTACATTGCTCTAGTTTTTTCTAGGCTTATCCTTAGGTAGATTTTTCTAGGACATTCAAAGTTGACTTAAGCTAGATTTTTTTTAGGTACATATATACTTTTGTATTCTAGATTTTTCGAGCTACCTAATTTGTGTAATCTTAAGCTAGATTTTTCTAGTTTAACTTTTTAACAAATTTCAACACAAATGTCACCCAAAATTTCTACTTGTGGATATATAATCTAACCCTAAATGAACCCCTTCCCCATATTGGAATTCCTTTCAATGTTCTATTCTCTTTTGCTTTATGGCATCTTTGGCTTCCGCGTACTTCAAAAAAGAAAACATCCCTCCAAGTGTCCTAAAAAAGAACATCACTTAGTCGGCAACTGAATAGTTCCATACTTAGAACCACCCACAAGTAGCCCCCACCCTCCAATCCAAAACATGGTCCCCTCCTCCTCCAAACTCTTTCAAACTAACACTGATGGGTCTTTTTTCTATAATACCAAGGATACCACTGCTCCAGCTGTTTGCAGAAACTTTAAAGGTGATTGGGTTGATGGGTTTGTCTCCTAGTCTTTCTCTAGAGACCCTCTTGAAGCCGAACTCAAAGCAATTCTCCAAGCTTCAACTTAAATAAACAGCAATGGTTGGAAAATTTGTATTCTAGCCACCGATAGCCTACAAGCGGTCAAGGACATCAAACAACCTCCAAAGGCAACTCCTACTCTAACAAGATTATATTGTTAAATAAATGCAGGGAGTCCCTGCATGGAGACTTAGGTACGGGGCTACACCATGAAGGGCGTGAAGCAAATCAAGTAGCGAATGCAATGGTGAAGAATGCTAGGACTAGTGCCCATATTTTTGAACCATGTAAATTTTTGGCTCCCCCCCCTCCATGTGTTGTAATAACTTTATCTTGCATGACAAAGCTAATTTGCTAGGCGCTGAAAGATTGACTGTTGCGGAACTTTTTATTGAAATTTCCACTTCTACCAAAAAAATACATGCAAAACTTCAATGTTCTCATTATTAGTGCAAATTTAACTGAGTTCAACCAAACTAGATATATGTAAAATGGTTAGATCTTTTTCAGTTTGAAACTATATGAAAAAGTTGCAAGAGTAGCGCCCTTAGCATAGCTAAAATGATATTTTTACTATATTGGAGGAAACATGTTTATGTACATACATATTTTTAGCTATAGTTAGCTCAGATGTGAAGTTGGAAATCTGGGTCAGGTACCAGTCAGCATCCATTGATCTCTTTAATCATGTAAATGGAATAATATAACAGCATCTGCTGCAGTGGGCAACTACTGTCTACTAGTACTAGTAAAGATTTGTCAAGTCATCCCGAGTATATGTGGCTATCTTTTCTTTGATTATGTCGACTTGCATTTGGCATCTTAGTCATACAAACTCTGAGCCATAAGCTGCCCAAGGGTTGAATTTTAACCAAACTTAAGGTTTTGATGCTGAATAAATTGCATAATGGAACAAAGAATATAGCATCAGTTCCCTGAATCACATTTCCTTTTTATGTATTGGCACCTTCAGAATAAGAATTCCTGCCAAATCACCTGAAGATTCGGATGGTCATGTCATGTTAACACGACAACTACATGAACTAGGGCGCGTTAACACAGGTGTTAACTCGCCCTTAATAATCAAAAAGTATCCCCTGCTAGTCCTGGGACTTCTCAAAATGTCCCTTATAAGTAGTCATCCACTAATCCTATATACTCCCGTGATATGTAAAAGTATATCACAGTTATAAAGCAGTAAAGCACGCAAGTGTGGTAAATGCATAAGAGAATTAATATTTCCATTGACAAAATCTGAAGAATCAGTATATGCACATTTATGAAGTATTACTCCTAGGATTATACTTGATGACGGGAACAAAAGGAATTCTGTCAATGCCTTGTGACACCAACTGGCTTCAAAGTGCAGTGAAGAACCGAAAGACCATTAGGACTTGAATCAACACCCCTTGGATTTAGAACTGCATTCCTTTCCAGTCGTTGTTGTCGTTGTTATTGTTGGCCTTGAGAAACATTTCATTCTTCCTCATCCACTTCATGAAAAGGGAGTGGCACCTGCTTAACAGCTCTAAATTTGCCGGCATTATTTAGATGCTCATTCTCTAATCTGAAAGAATGAGAATATTTCATTTACATTGTTAGTACTTGAAAGTTCCGTAGCTAGTCACGCAATGTAATTCATCGGAAATTTACCTATAGAAGTTCCATTGTCCTCTTCTGATAACTTCAAGGGCCGCTAAAAATAGCCCAATCACTCTGTAATCGACATTTCCAAAACTCGGATGGAGTACTGTTTGTAGCCAAGCAAGCCTTAGAATCAGGTTCAACACCTGCAAAGATTTCCCAATAATGTAAGTGTCTTGGTAAACAATTTTCTATTGAAGTTGTCTTTTCTCTAATCTCTAATATGAATACAAAATAAACTAATAATGTCATATTAGCCTTAACTGAATGTAGTTGGACCCACCATTTTTAATGACTTACATGGGTCACAATAATCCTCACAAGTGGGCGTGGTACAATAATTTATTCACTAGACTATTTAACTAACCATTCTTCTCGTAGAAAAGAGGTATATTGACATTCTTACCCTTACTAACTCGATCGCAGTTTACAAAACAAAGCAGAAGAATGTCGATATACCTCTTCTTTGATGCTTTAGTTGAATAACCCTTTTCATATATATTCTTCCGATTTGACAAAAAGTAAGATTTTGAGCTCAAAGTAATAATCATATTCTAGAACATGGAAGTTATTCTTCTTGTTCCTAATTAAGCATGCTTAGTTACTCTACAACTATGCATAGGCCTCTCTGTTTTTGGAACACTTTTATGAGAAACACATGAAAGTTAGTGATAGATTATTGATGGTATACCATGGAGATATAGTAAATGAACTTCTTGCGGAGAACTAATTCATTCCTTAACCAAGGGTTTTTGGAATCAAATTGTAAGAATCCCCAATCTTTAACATAGTCCCAGTACAATTGGTACACTGTGGCACCACTTGACAAGGCTACAACAAGGCTTAAGTATCCTGTCGTCTTCTCCTTCTCGTATGCGAGCTTTGCCCCTGCTGCCAGCATAGCTGACACATATTTACCCAAGTTTACTAGGTGGGTAACTTGCCCTTCATCAAACCACCTCCTTGCACACTGAAAATTTCATGTAATACTCATTAGACTTTCTTAAACTATTATGCTTAATTTCATTTTTCATTTGTTTCTAGAAATTTCGGTACCTGCATTGCCCTCCAGTAGTATGGTATAAAGGAAACGGCATATGCGAGGTCTCTGTAGTGTGCAGTCCTCACACAGTATCCAAAATCCTGGGTCTTGTAACTCCCTGTGATGTAGTAGCAAGCCACATACTCGAGATTTCTGAGGAGTGGCACCTGTTAAGAGTTCTCAGTTAATCTTCTGATATTAAGCATATACTGGTAGAATTTTAATCAACTATTACATTAATTTGATTTTGATCTTCGGATGATTACCTGGCTGCAAAGTTGGTCAGCCATGAAGAAGTCTAGCATAACAACCTATACAAAATGAATAAACCACATTAAACACTAAAAAAATGCTTTACTATAGTATAATTAGTGTTAAATTAATTAAATGAATGAGAGGTTTTAGTACCTTATATAGAGGTGATAAAACTATATTCCTTATAACTCGAAGGAATCTGTACCGAGTTGGTTTATAGACAACGTTGAAAGGGCAAAACAGTAACAGTGCGAAAGACTGCACAAAAAAAAGGGGTTGTAGCTGTTAAATATATAATACTTTATTTAATAATTTGTATATGACTATATGAGAAGTATAGAATTAAGAAATTACCAATAAGAGAAGGCCTGGTATGGACTGAACAAGAGTGGAAGAGTAACCTTTGGCTGCAAGGGATAGATGAATGAACAACACCCCTATAATAGCAGTCATTGAAGCTGTACAGATCAAGAACACTTCTCTGTACTTAAGCTCTTTAGTAGGAGCTAGCTCTAAGATGAAGCTGTAATTTATACGCGCCTTTTTCCATGTGAAAATATTGCAACCATACAAGAAGATGTGTAGGAACAACAAGCTGAACATGCTGTACATCAGTAAAAAGTTAACTTTAGTCAGTTTTTGGTTTAAGAAAATGAACGCGGTAGATTATGGAAAATTGTTAGATGGTCATACTAACTATGATTGTGGAAAAAGCTAATGGTTCCAGATGATTTTGGCATTAAAGATGTGGGCTCTAGATCATCTGGAACCACTAGATTATGATCACCAAAGAATCATTCGTAGATTTGAAAAGGAAGGAGAAAGTCTTGCCTTAGGACAGGATATACAGTTTCCATGTAAACAGTGTCAGGTGATCGTTTAGTGTACAATCCCATTAGATGAGCCATGATGACATAACCAGCCAGAAGTGCAATAAAGCACCCTGTAAATAGACCTGGATTTGCAGAACATAAAGGAAGTGGTGTTAAATTAAGAAACATCCTTAATGAATCTTTATATCCTTAATATAATCTTAATTTAACATCTCCATTACAACCCTGATATTTTTAATTATATTGTCCCAAGTCATGCTTGAAAGTCTCATTTCTTAACCAAATTATGTCTTGATTAGAGATGGAGCATATGATGCACACTTTTTCCTTTTGTTCTCTTTCAAAGTCTTTTCTCTATTTTATGGGTGGGACTTAAAATATGTACCTTGTAGAGGTGTATTATTGATGCATATGCATGGTCATTTTAGACAGTTAGGCAGATATACAGTAAAAGGAAAAGTGTTGATATTCCTTTCTCGTTTAGGGAGATCTATCGCCAAAACTCAACTAAAGCGAAGCCATTATGCTTACAAACTTTTAGAGCTGAGCACAAACCTGCTTGTGTTGACTCATTAAGGTCTAGAGTCGAGTTCGAGCTTCAGTTTAATATGACCAATTAAACTTAAGTAACTTGTAAGCAGAATTTAACTTCTTATTAACCTTGTATGCAACTGTTTCTAAACTAGTTCAAAATATTAAATTTTTCTTATCAATTTAATTGCAACAATTTGAATTTTACAGCTATTAAAATAACTTCGCATAAAATGTTGGATCAGTCTCAATAAATATTTTTACAATATCACCTCTTCATAATTATTACTAACGAATAGTTGATGGTCTAGTTGAATCTGAGAAGTAATATGTCCTATGAAAATGTTTTTTCTTGTATTTTCTTTTCAAGTGCAATAAGTTGTTTGTTTAATTTATCAAATTAGGTAAGTTTTACTTACCTAATGGACGTAGTTGAGCAACTTTCTTTATTTTGTGGGAATTAGAACTTCCTAGATCTTTCGTGAAACCAAGCAACTCTCTATTTATTTCACTTCATAGGAACTTCTAGATCTTATGTTTTGTAGTGTTAATCAAAAGCTTTTAATAGTCAAAGTTATGTACAAACAAATTTAAAAGATAAACGGATGCAGTTAGATTTAGAAAGAGATGGTGAAATATTCCCTCTTAAAAATCTTTGTATACGAACTACGCAGTGCTATATTTGAGCATACATTTGTCTGATCGATCAGATCTTCAATATTTTTCAAGGGATTCTGAAAATATAGTGGAAGTCTAACATGCATCCAATAGACGACCGATAAGAGCATGTTGTTATAGTTATAACACCAAAAAACACAAATCAATCAAATTCTTCATCTGGTGCTCTTGATTCTTATTGGGCCTTTCTTTTCTTTCAGGGCTGAGACCAAGCAAGATCATGTTTTGTCCCTCAGTTATAGTGGCCTATGGTAAACCACCTTTTTCTTTACCATCCCACCCATAAAAAGGTGGCCCATCTACGGCCCTTCTGATCATGTTTTAGTGGCTTAATGGGCCCACCTTGTCTATATCTTTTATGCTAGTCTTTTGTTTTGTAATTACAATTGTAATTTTGTGACAAAGTCATGAAATAAGTAATAAACAATTTACATCATAGATGGATGGGTCAAAAAGAGGTCATTGTTATAATTTATATGTTATCTTCGTGGTTAGCTTTCTAAAATTATTGATTAAAATGATGACTTTGCTTAGAAGCATAAAGAAACATGCAACTACATAATTTTATTAAAAATATACCTATGAAAAAGGTTACTGCATGGGATTCTTTGCGGTGATTTGGCTTAAGGTATTTCATGGCTCTCCTCTTATCATCCTTGGCAAAATGTTTAACAAATAGCTCTTCAGCCTCGTCTGATAATCGCATCACCTGTTAAAAGTTGTTTAAGAAGTAAACTTATTAAGATCATCATAACAATTCTTTTACAATATAATTAAAGATAATCCTACTAAATTGAACTTTTTTTTGTGTAGAAAAATCACAAAGTGAAAGCATCTTTTTTTTGTGTAGAAAAATCTAAGGCTTACTGCCTTGTTGTGGTGTTTGAGTGTTTCACTATTAAGCTAGATATCCACTTGAAATTGTCTCTCGATAGATTTGGGATATATTTACAAACCTCAAAAGATAAAATGATTCATCAATCAATCTTATGTGGGGACAAAACAATGCAAAGCCTACTAGTCAAAAGAATAACGGTATTTTCTTTATTCAATTTTGTTTTTCAAATGAAGCGATTTCCTATTCCATGGTCACATCTTATCTGTGTTACAAGATACGGGTATAGCTAGGAGAACTGGAATAAAAAAGAAAAGAAAAATTTAAAGTTTTATAGTATATTAAAAGTTAATTGGTTGTGTAAGATAGGATATATAACAATAACAAAATTTAATACGAGGGGGACTTATAACAATTTATTGTAAAATCGGGGCAACTTTTTACATCACATGGTGATTTAACGTCTTATGAAGTTATTGTAAGTCCTCGTCTAAGACCTAATGTAAAACAATTGCATGCATTGGATATTTCGAAAATTGGATATTTACCATGTCTGAAGTGTTGAAATAGGAGTTTTCTACAACTTTCAAATAAATTGGTAGTACTTCTTTATTAGTCACCTGAAACAACAAAATCTCCGAGGTTAGTCACACGCACCAGCAAAGCAACAATTAGTTGTCTAAAAAGACTTTAAAAAAGCAAGAAAACACTTACTTTGTCAAACTTTTTCAATATCTTCACAAAAGCAAGCATGTTTAAGTTCCTGTAAAATACAATTACCACGGAATATCATTAGTTTCCACATACTTCACGTATGCATGTTGCATATGAGTCAGTTCGCAACTTCCATGTGATTATTAGTGATAAACTATGCGAGTACTCAAAAAATTAATGTATCAGTGACACACTTTAGATAATTTTTTAAAAAGTGTGGGTGTTTTAAGAATTTCCCAGAAAGATGGGTATGTTTTGGGGAGTCATTTTAGAAACTACCAAGAATACCATTGATATATGCACTATGTGCATATGTCGAATATAAATTAAGAGGTTCTCTAAGTTGATAATATACCTATAAGTTTGAAGGTAACTCAATCCTTTATACAACTCAATAAAAGCACCTCGAATCATCTTTTCTGCATGATGTAGATTAGTTTTGTTGATTTCAATTCGTCTTTGATTGCCTTTCTTTGAAGAATGGCCTATAACATCTTCCCAAACCAAAGAGCCAATTGCTGAGAACGTTCGAGACGGCGTCGTTAGTGGAATGTTAATGGTTAAGTTCTTTCCCTGGCAGTTAAAAACCCTACTAGAGAAACTCCTTGAACCACTTTCATCTCTTTTGATTCTTCTTGATGATCTTTCCAATTCATCTGATCTTGAAATTTCACTGCCACTTTTCTCTTGTTCTTCAGTTGAGCTATCTTGGCCCTGTTCTTGCTCTGTTTCTTCAATCAATTCGAGCTCTACTGTCAAATATATAGAGAACATTAGATGAGTAGGTTTGGTGATTAGAGGGATAATCTAAGTAACTTTACTTCTTCAAGGGGTAATTATGCATTTAAAAGAGCGGGAAAAATTGATGTAGTTCGTCCCAATATATTAGGCCACTTTCTAAATTGAGTTAAAACTTTTATATTAGTACCCTTAATGAAACTTTTAACTGAAACTACTTTGTGACCCCGGTGGATAAGTAAAAACTTACATAAAACGATAATTATGACACTTCAATTCAAGTATCTAAATATGACCCCGAATCAAATGTAGCATATTATTGAAAAACAAGGGAATGTTGCATTATTTATTATCGTTTTCGCTCTCTAAATTATACTCCATCGATTCTGAAATAAGTGAAACACTTGAGGAGTGGCTTGAAATGGATGAAGTATGTGAAAGTAGAAAAATATATGATGCTTACCACTTGAGAGGTGGTTTGAAATGGAGGGATCATCGTTGAAGTCCTGAGAAGATGCATCCTTCTTCCGCTTGAGATTATTTTTGGCCTCGATCAAGAAATCGAGCTGCTTCCTGGCTGAGTTTCCTTTCTCAACAAAGTCTTTCTCCTTGGAACGATAAAACTGGTTCACTTTATTCAATTGGGTATCCAAACAAGCGAAAAATTCACCAGCGGCCTCAACATCCACGAATTGCTCCAGTATTTCAGTCTCATACATATCTCCCTTGCTTATTGAGGATGCTAACTTCCTATGAACCTGTACCTCATCAAAATTTCATGTCATTAGTCATTTTTACTTGTTGATCACATAATTAATGGAAACATAGTTAGAACAGAGAAGAAACAGGGGATGTACTTGAATTGTGCCGTGATCACAACGTTTCTGGCTAAATAAGTTAATCTTCCCAAGGGAAGAAATGAAGGAAGAGGCAAAAGAGCCACTTTTTTCTTGTTTTGAAGAGTTTTTGTTAGAGTTAAGAAGTTGAATCTTCTTAAGGTCTTTTTAAGTTGTCCGTAATCGACAAAGGCATCTTTCCATTCCGGCACAAGTTGTGCCTCATATTGTTTAGAGAATTTCACCATCTTTTCGCGTGAATTCGTTTTCGAAGAGAGGAGAATGGGAAGTATCTGGGTGTTGTAAGGCGATGAGAGAGTAAGTGTGAGTGTTTGAAAGAAGCTTAGGATCAGAGTATATATGGAGGAAGAGAGGAATTTGACAGATGATGAAATGGGAATGATTCTTTAGAGGCACATTCTGAGATATCCTATGTTCTTTTTTCCACTAACTAGTATATAAGAGGGTGGAGAAAGAGAGAAAATAGGTAAAAGAAAATGATGGCAAGGTTCATCGGAAAAAATTCCCTTGGCCACTGCTTAACTGATATGGTGACTTCTTCTCTACCAACATATGCTCTTATATGGAGATTTGGTAAAGCAAAAAGTGAAGTTGATGTACATGGGATTATATTGGGACCCTACCTAATTCAAATATATGTTGCATCTTTTAAAGTTCCCCCCTTCATTGTTATGTTATTTGTTAAAAAAGTTTTTTTTTAATTTCCTCTTTTTCTCTCTTGTTGATTAGAGCACATATTGTAAGGAGAAGGACTTTATTGGAGCACCATATTTCATAAGTTAATCTAGAGTCTGTCAATTCGGTTACTCGAGTCGGATTCGGGTTGGGTCATCTCAGGCCTGGATCATGTTCGGTCGGGTCGTGTCGGGTCATTAAATCCAACAGTCGGGAACGGTCGTAATTCGGTCAGTCCGCCTCGATCTATTTCTTCTTTCGGTACGGTCGGATTCAAGCACGGTCAATTTCGGGACGGAGTCATCTTTCGTGGTCATGTGGTGTCGAATCGGGTTTATCGCAGGTTTGTCGCGGGTGCTTTCAGGTTCAGGTCATGCGTGGGTCGGATAGTTATCAAGTCTAGACAATAGCGGTTTGCGTAAGGTTCGAGTCAAGTCCAGGTTGGTAGTTATCGGGTTGTGTTATAATTGGGTTGTGCCATACTTGGTTTCGGATCATTCTCGGGTCGCTTCAGGTACGAAACGGGTCATAAAACTTGTGTGTGGCGCTTGCTTCAAATTTGTATCATTATTTAAAATTTCATTGAAATTATGTGCTTGAATAGTTCATCCTTTGTATTGTTAAGATTTCTTGAATCCCACATCCAAGAGGAAGCAAAGGAAGGGGTGAACCTATTTAGTGGGCAGTGCACAACATACAGAAGTTGGGCTAGCCTATTTAGTGGGCATGACTCTCTCTTCCATAGTAGTTAAAAGTTTGGCGAAATTTTATTGAGCTGTACTTTTATAAAAGAAGCCTGGTAAATTATGCTTAACTTTTTTATAAACAAATAAAAAAATAAAAATGAATTAAGTAGCTATTGATTAATTATGCACAGTAAAGAGATCTTGGTTACTTTATAGGTTCAAAGAGTCTACCTAATTAAGATAAGTGGTTTCTTTTCCTTCTTTTCTATTTCTTATAACCAACACCTAAATAACCAGTACTTATTTTAAATATTTGATGCACCACCTCTAAGAGTGGTTTCTTTTACTAAGAAACCACTGAGCTAGAAACCGCCTCTTGGGTGGTCTCTAGGGGTTTTTAGGGGGTCTTTACATATGCCTTTTTGTAGTAGTTTTAGTTTATGATTTATGTTACTATGTGGTGAAGTCAATGACAATTTAAGTTATCAACAACCAACAAGTCGGGTAAAATCGGGTACAAGGTCGCCAACAGATCGGTAAATCGGGTCGCAACAGGTCGGGACAATAACAAGTTGCGTCGAGTTAATCGGTTTTAGGCCCTAATCAGGTTAGGTGTCAAACCGGGTTCGCATCATTGGCAGGTCGTATCACTTTAGTTATCGGTCTTTTTTGGGCGGGTGTCGGTTCAGGTTCAGGTCATACAGTATTGGGTCAAGATCAATTATCAGTTATTATCTGGTCGGGTATAGGTCATATTACAGGTGACCTGTTTTACCAAGATTTCAGGTGCAAGTCAGTTACAGGTCATTATAGGTTCAGGTCGAGTTCTCAGATTAGGTCATTTTTTGACAGCTCTAGGTTAATCCAACAATTTAGCTAGTTAGGCCCAATAGAGGCTTGGAGGGAGGATAAGGAAATTTACATGCATGCCCCAAAAAAACCCTAATGAAGTTCGAGTACATGACACCCAAATCATGAATATCCCTTGATAATTTCATTCCTATTTATTCATAATCTGCATTGTATGTGTGTGGCCATTTATAACTTGAAGTGTATATTATAAGAAATTGTTAAAATTTTATAATTTGAAAATGCATATCAAATCGCATATAAAAGATAACTCTAAAGCAATTTATTACAAAGATGGTTTTATTACTACTCCATATGTTTCAAAATATGAGGCATCACAATATTTGAGATTCAACTTTGTCCGTTAATTAATATCAATTCT
This sequence comes from Beta corolliflora, assembly GCA_947648045.1. Classification (NCBI taxonomy): domain Eukaryota; kingdom Viridiplantae; phylum Streptophyta; class Magnoliopsida; order Caryophyllales; family Amaranthaceae; genus Beta; species Beta corolliflora. The sequence goes on from CANSZD010003824.1 coordinate 170,899, forward strand.
GTTGCTAAAAATAGTAAGTAAATAATATTGTTATAGTATTTTTCAAGACGAATTTGATGGTATAATTTTTATACTTTTTGTTTATCATAATATAAGAGATATTAAAGCAAATTTTCGTAAAGCGTGAATGTCTTATATTTTGAAATAGAGGGAGTCTATTCTAACGGAAGGTGATGCTTAGTACTACTACTCTAAATGCGCCTAAAAATTTGTTGGATACACTAAATAGTAGTACTTCCTCTGTTTCTTTTTACTTGCAACCGTTTGACTTTCACGCTTGCCAATGCATAACTTCAACCATTAATATCTTTAATTATCGATAATTAAAAATTACAAAAAGTAGATAGTTGGAAAATATACATTGAGACGAATCTAACAAGATCCCACATGAATATGTTTTTCCTTAACTATAAATCACCAAAGTTGATGCTGCTTGGGATCGATGTTCTAAAATTGCAGGTTTTGCTTGGATCTTACACACTTCTCCTCCTACCTCTAGTAGCTCTCCTCGGGGGGGGAACCTATGGCTTAGCTACTTCCGCTCCGCATGCTGAAGCCCGGGCTCTCCTTAAGGCTCTACAGTGGGCTTCATCACAACAAATGCGGGATGATTACCTTCACTACAGATTGTGCTAATCTCATTCTCTCCCTGCAGGCCTACATGTCAGCTAATACTTCCATTTTCTAGACACTACAACAAATCAGATCTCAAGCTTCTTCTTTTAATTGGTGTTTTGTGTTAAAAGTGAATCGTCAATAAGTTCAGCAAGCTCATGACTTAGCTCAACTCTGTGCTCGAACTTGTTCACAATTCACTTCCACTGTCACTTAGCTCTTTTTTTTCTTTTGTTGCTTCCCCATTGTCAAAAAATAAAAATCACCAAAGATAACTAAGTAGAGTTGGTGAATACTGTAAAAGGTAAATCGTTACAAGTAAAAAGAAACAGAGGAAGTATAAGTTTTCAAGTAATATTAATATAGCATAAATTTCAGGAGAATCATCTTTCATGTTGGATGCATTGTATACCATTGTAAGATCACGTGTTTTTAAGCCTAACAGGTCCCCAATCTCAGGCACTTGTGTTGGTTCCCACAATTTTTCTCACACAATTCATACGATCATCCCATATCTTACAGTAATTTCTAGCCATTCATTAGTCAGTTTCACCCCCATCTCCTCCCTAATCATGCATATAGAGCAATAGAAGTCGTATTCTAAATTGTGTTGTCTTCAACTAATTTTACTTAAAACATAATTTATTAGACATGTTTGAATTTGATCAACTTTAATTTTAGTTTATGTTCAAACTTGATTAGATTCGATCGACCGTAAACATACACCTTTAATTGGAAACTTGTAATTAAAGTGGGTTAATTAGGCCATTCATTAACTACTGAGTATAAATTTGGTCATCTATGTTGTGCCTAGGGGCTAGCATTGTTATTAAAATCTCGATTCGCATCTCACGATCCTAAGATTTTACGATCGAGAAGGACCTCATTGATCCCGATCCTACGTAGAATTTTAATTTTGTAGGATCTTTCGATCCTATCCAAGTACAAAAATTCACATGGTAGGATCTTAATACGATTGTACGATCTTACGATTTTACGATCCTATTCTAACGTACATAAAAATTTCGTAAAGTAATTTCACATATTATCTTTATCCTATTAGATTTTGGTTGCATGTTACTTTAATCTTAAAGTATTGAAATACTATCACCATTTACGAATGAAAAAACTCATTATTAATGTGTGTATAAATTTTTAACATGACTTTTTTACCATATTGTAGCATAATCATCACTAAATACCCAATTTTGTAGGATCGTCGATCTTGCTCATTCGGTGCTACCAACCATTGTGATCTAAAGTAGGATATTAATCCTAATAACATTGAGGCTAGGCTCCATGTCAAAGTGAAAGTCAAAATGGTATGGGTGAATTATGGTATATAGTAATACTATGGGACATGACGTTGTTGTATAAATGTCAATTATGTAGTTCCTTAAAAGGTTTTATATATTTATTGGCTCTGTTTGGGAAAGCATTCTAGTTACTTTAAATGATAAGGTGCTAATATATTTTAGGTGCTAAAATAATTAGTAGTGTTTGGGAAGTACCTAAAATAAAATTTCAAGTGCTTAAATTGACTTAAATGATAAGTTAAAATTTTTACCTTTTCAAAATCAGGTGACTGGAATTTTGGATTTTTTTAAAAAAATTTGATAACAACTAATTTTGCCAAAGTAATTTATCAACTTAAGCAACTGATTTTGCAAATTAGTTAAGATAATTAGCTACCTTATCAGTTCTAGCACCTTATCAGTTTCAGTTTATTTTTGCCTAGTATTGCCAAACGGAGCCATAATTAGATTAGTGGTAAGGAAAGAAAACACTATGCTTAAGAGGTGCTCATTTATTTTTTTTCTAAGTGATTGAAAGTTTGTTCTCTTTATTTTGTTTTTGCTTATTTTTAGAAAATATAATAAAAGTTCAAAAAAAAGTTCTGAATAAATAAGAAAAGTTCTAGAAAAGCTAAAAAAAAGTTCAAAAAAAATGAGAAAAAGTTCAGAAAAATTAAAAAAAAATTTAGAATAGATTAAAGATTAGAAAAAAGATAAGAAAAGTTCAATAGATAAAACAATATAATATTTTGTTCCTTTGCTTAAATTTTTTTTCTATTCCTAACATCCTTCTTTTATATTATTACTTTTAAGGGTTAAAAATTGTAGAATTTTTGTTGGTAAATTAAATTATGATTATGTGCTATGTTAATAATTAATATTATATGGTGTTATATATAGTTAAAATTATGCTCCTTATTTATGTTGTTGGATCTAACGTGTACCGAATGCAGGCATACGGGTAGCCAAACTCATCGGATCGGGTCATGGGTATTAATAGATAATATTTGGATATCGAAGTGATCCAATCCAATAACATTATCGAATAAAGTAACCAACTTTTACTCACTCTAGAGCTCCAATTTTTTGTATCATTTTTATTAGTTAGTTGTTTGTATTTATGATGTATGTCCCATGGCTTGTAGCATCATCAAACAATTAACTCTAATTAAAGTGTTTGTTATTATTATCATTATTATGATTCTATGATGAGACTTTGGCATTCAATTAGGCTTCATTTTTTTTTTTACTATCCTTACAATTTGAAGCAACTTTAAATATAATCTCTTTCACCACTTGAGCTGGAGGGAGAAGATAATCTCTAAAAATCTTGTTGTTTCTCTGAAGCCACACAGCATAGACAGTTTCTGTAAAAAGCATTACATAAACTCTGGATATTCTGCTCTTGCTATGAGCCTTCAAGGAATCTTGATGCTTTTCATAATGGAAACCCTGCCCCTGAGGATTAATCCCAAGCATCTGCAACAAATTATGCCAGATTACAACAGCATAATCACAAGCAAAGAAGAGGTGTTCAACTGTTTCATTTTCTTTGTCACAATGACAGCAAATTCTGCTACATTGAACATTCCATTGAAGCAATCTATCAGCAGTGTAAAGTCTATTTTGCACAGCCAACCAAAGAATGAACTTGCTCTTAGGAGTTGCTTTGTTATTGCACACAACCCTTCTCCAAAGAACTAGATCACCTATTAAAAGCTTGTAGGTTTTTTTGATTGCACACAAACTTTCATTGTTTTTTTAAAAATGACTTCGTAGTTAATATTAAAGAAAAGTTAAGAAAATTAAGAAGAGTTAAGGAGAAATAAGAAAAGTTAAAGAAGAACAAGAAAAGTTCAGAAAAAAAAGAAAAAGTTTAGAAAAAATAACATAGGATAAGATAAGTTAAGCAAAAATAAGCTAGGTGAATAGAACAGACTATAAGGGGTTTATAACAATATCAATTGAATGGAGCTTCAAGTCATGAATTTATAAATAGTTGTTGGTCTCGGGTGATCCCCCGAGTTATTTAGAAAGGCAACAAGATGTACTTCCTCTGTTTCCTTTTAAGTGCAACACTTTGACTTTTGCACTATTCACACACCTCACTTTGACCATTTTTTACTACTCCATCTGTTTTCTTTTGTTGTTCACACTACAAGAAAAAGCTAAAATAACGACCGCTTCACAGCGACGGTCAGTAAAACGGTCGGTGATGTAAATTATAGCGACGGCTCAAAGCAGTCGGTGGTCACCGACTGTTTATAATGTACAGAACGACGGTTTAACCGTCGGTGATTGTCAGCGACGGTCTTGAGCCGTCGTTGTTAAGGTTAATGTAAATCTGAAATTTTTTTTACCTTAGGCGACGGTCTTAAGCCGTCGCTGATGTCGAGTGGGCGGTTAAATGAAATTGTCTATTTCAGTCGGGTTTATTTCAACGATTTATGAGAGGGAAGTTAGGAGGCGAATTGAAGAAGCCGACGAACGCGACACCACCTCCACTGCCGTTGCCGCCGGGAGACACCACCTCCACTGCCGTTGCCGCCGGTTAGTACTGCTTCATTTTCTTGTCTTTTTTTTAATTTTTTTTAACTCATCAAACCAAACCCTAAAAATTGGGTTTTTGGGATATAGGTGGCCAAAACCACCTTAAGCCGCCGGAAAATCTTTCTCCTCCCTTATCCAATTTTCAGGCTTCAGCTCTCCTCTACACTACCTTTGAACTTGGTAAAATTCCCTCTCACTTTTATCTTTGCCTTTAAAATTGCAATGTCGGTTATTTCGTTTCGTTTGTTACATTAATTTTTGGTTAAAATATGATTGTTGGTCGATAATTCTATGCTCATATTGTAAAACCGTTGCAAAAGAAGTGTTCTTGTTTGTGCTTCTTATCTGTTTGAAGAAATGCTTATGTGAATTGTGTTTTGGTTTTCTCTAAGGGTGGGTGATTGGGTTCATTGCTTGATTTGTAGTGCAAAATTCAGTAAAATTGTTAACTTTCTGTTTTTGGGTTAGTTGATTGTATGCCCACATTTGCTTTATGTTTCTTCTAAATTGGGTGTGTGAAATTTGTTTGATACATGTTGAAGTTGTGATGCTTTTGTTCAATGGTTTTTATTGAATGAATGGTGAAAATATGGATTGTTTCCTAATATCTATTTCAGACTCAATTTTTGTTAATAATTTCATTTTTGAATTTTTGGCACTCACCAAAATCTCATTTGGCTTTGTCAATGTAGGTGGCCAAACACCACGCCCCGACTGCCGTCTGCCTGTTCCGAAGCCCTGCCGCCTCTAGGTACTCTTTAAATTTTAAAATCTTTAATTTTAATAGTAAATATAGTTTATATGGTTAATTGCTTAATTTTATGTTTAAATTTTGCTAAATGCTTAAAGGTTATAAAAGTTAAAAACTATATAATTATGACAATAATTTATTTATTGCACATTCCTTTATTTAGTTTACACTATTTAAATTGTTTATATTGTTTTTGACATATTTGTTTTCGTGGAAATAGTTTGGATGATGTTATAAATTTAATTTAAGTGTTTAAATAAATATGTTTGCATCATCATGTGCCTAGATACCCGTTCAAGGTATACTCATTAGGAGTATATCTTGAATAGTCCCCGATTGGGACTGTTCTTCGACGTTTGACCTCACTTAGGTGGTGAATGTATGCCTTTTGTTCTATTCTATGTAATTTCCGGTGATGTTGTTTCTCTATGTTGTTCTCTGGGTACATATGTAAGCTTTTACGAAGCTGACATTGTGTACTTGGAGAACTCATGGGAAATCTTTGCCGGAATTTACGTAGAAGCGAATAGTTGGCATACATTCGCTAGTGGGGTTAGACGTCGAAGAATGGGTTAGGTTGGAGTGATAAGGACCTTTGGACATCATTTTAGGCCCCATATGTATTTCACACATATGTTTTAATTGTACGTATGTTGGTTGTTAATGAGTATTGTCATTGAAATGGTTTAGAATTGTAGAATTGGTCACCATGAAACGGAAGGAGCGTTGGTGGATGTATGATAGATATGACAATGTGCGTAACTTGAGGCCCGAGTTCTTGAGGGGGGTTGATGAATTCATTGATTTTTGCAAAGTAAATCCCGAAAACCCAGGTAAGGATGAAGTTAGATGTTCGTGTCCGAAATGCAAGAACAGACGTATGCATGACGCAGACACGGTAAAAGTGCATTTGTATAGCAAGGGCTTTATACCTGATTACTACGGTTGGTATTCTCATGGTGAAGAGTTACCTCAACCCGCAGAAGAGCTATCTAATCCGTACCGTGAAATGGTTTTCGATGCTCTTGGGAATAACCCGGAACCGTCCACTGTTGAAGAGCCTAGTGAAATGGAGGAGGAGCCTAATCCTCAAGCAAAGGTGTTTCTTGACCTATTAAAGGCTTCTGAGGAACCATTGTACGACGGGAGCTCCATGTCTGTGTTGGAAATGGCATCTAGAATAGTATCTTTGAAGTGTGAGTACAATTTGCCACATAGGTGTGTTGATGCTTTTGCTTCATTAATGAAAGAAGCAATACCTAACAACAACAACATGAGTAACAAATTTTACGATACGAAGAAGATCTTGGAGGGATTAGAGCTTCCCCACGAGAAGATTCATGCTTGCCCCAAAGGTTGTATGTTGTTTTGGAGAACTGATGCACACTTGGACAGATGTAGAGTGTGCGATAGCGACATATACAAGAGGACTTCTAAGGGGTCTTTAGTTCCAATGAAAGTTCTGATTTATTTCCCAATCACACCGAGATTGCAGAGGTTGTATGCAACAAAGAACGTTGCTGAAGAAATGACATGGCATGCCAAAAATCCAAGAGTCGAAGACAAAATGGCTCACCCTAGCGACAGTGAAGCTTGGAAGCATTTGGATAGATCCTTTGGCGAATTTGCATCTGAGCCTAGGAATGTTCGGCTCGGTTTGTGTACCGATGGGTTTGGTCCACATGGAAAGTTTGGGGGTCAATATTCATGTTGGTCGGTCATCTTAACCCCGTACAACTTGCCGCCATCGATGTGCATGAAAAACCCCTTCATGTTCCTTTCGTTGCTCGTTCCTGGTCCTAAAAATCCGAAGGGAAACTTGGATGTGTACATGCAACCCTTAATCGAGGAATTGAAGTAATTATGGGATGTTGGAGCAACTACTTATGACATTTCTAGGAAATAAAATTTCAATATGCGTGCCGCCATTCTTTGGACAATAAATGATTTTACTGCTTACGGTATGTTATCTGGCTGGTCTACCGCTGGGAAAAAGGCTTGTCCTTATTGTATGGATAAATCCAAAGCTTTTTGGCTCGAGCATGGGGGTAAAGTTTCTTGGTCTGATTGTCACCGTCAATTCCTTCCTGAAGATCATCCTTTTCGTAAAAACAAAGTAGCTTTTTGCAGAAATAAGGTTGAAAAAGGGTCTCCACCACACATCATGTCTGGGGAAGAGTTGTGGTCATGTGTTAAAGACTTGCCAAAGGCTACAGATGGACCAGATGCACTTAACGCTTTGAAAAAGTTGAAAAATGGGTGGTTCAAACAAAGCTGTCTTTGGGAGCTCCCATACTGGAAGAATCTGCATCTTCGTCACAACCTTGACGTCATGCACATTGAAAAAAACTTCTTCGACCAACTCATTCACACAGTTATGGATGTGAAAAAACAGACAGCAGACACCGTTGCATCTAGAAAAGACATTGCTAAATTGTGGAAAAGGCCTCAACTTCATGTCACCAAGGATGCGAACGGAAAAGAAACTCCACCAAAAGCACCTTTCGCACTGGACAAGTCCCAAAGGAAAGTATTATGCAACTGGGTCAGAGATTTGAAATTTCCCGATGGCTATGCTTCCGACTTGACAAGATGTGTGGACATGCAGTCCGGTAAGCTGCACAATATGAAAAGCCATGACTATCATGTCTTCATGGAAAGATTATTACCGATTGCATTAAAGGAGTTGCTTCCGGTTCATGTGTGGAAAGTTGTCACTGAGATTAGCCTTTTTTCCGTGATTTGTGTTGCTCCACCATCACAGTAAGTGACATGGAAAGATTGGAAAAGGACATAGCCGAGATCCTTTGTAAACTCGAAAAGATTTTCCCACCATCATTCTTCAATTCCATGGAACACTTACCAGTTCACCTTCCACGCGAAGCTAGGCTATGTGGTCCCGTGCAATACCGTTGGATGTATCCCTTTGAAAGGTACCTTATCCTTCATTTTCATATATCCTTTTTTATTGTTCTTCTCAATTGTGTAACTCTTTTTGATAACCACCTTATTAGGTTCCTCAATCATTTGAAACGCAAAATTGGTAACAAGGCTCGTGTGGAGGGTTCTATTTGTAATGCGTACTTGTGTGAAGAGATTGCAAACCTTCGTTCAAACTACTTTCAGCAAGGAGTGGATATTAAGACACGAGATTCAGGCCGTAATGTAAATGATGAAGTTGATAGGATGCTCGACGAAACCGTCCCCCGAGCTATTCAGGGGTTAATTGTGGTCGGCCGTCCTAATGCGTGTGGAACACGATTTTTAACCGAAGTGGAACTACAACGTGCACACCTATATGTGTTAGCAAATACAGGCATCTTACAAGAATTTGAGAAGTAAACCACTTGTTATTAATCATATTATTTATAAATTTAACTTTCATTTTTAATTTAGACATTAACAATTGTTATGTTTGTAAGGGATTTCGAGGACCACATTCTTCAAATTCGACCTACTCTACGTACAGAAGATGTGTGGGTGCAACATGAAGCAGAATACCTTGATTGGTTTAGATCGAAAGTGAGTTTGTGTGACTATAGGTTATTCAATAGGTTATTCAAGACACTATGTTAATGGATTAACAATATGAATGAATTTCAATAGGTTATTCAAGACAAACCCAATGATGATGTACTGTTTGCTTTGGCAATGGGTCCTTCGATATTAGTTCGCACTTCGAATAGATACTATGTTAATGGATACAATTTCCAAACAAAAGCGTCAAGCAAACACAAATCCACCATGAATTATGGAGTGTGTGTGTCTAATGATGGAGGGAGTGATTTCTTTGGGATTCTAGATGATGTTATAGAATTGAAGTTTACTGGTGCCCGTAGTCAATATAGCACTGTTTTGTTCAAGTGCAATTGGATGGACAATGTGAGGGGAATGAACATCGATCAATACAAGCTAGTTGAAGTCAACCACATCAAGAAATACCCCAAGTTTGATCCCTTTGTGCTATCATACCAGGTTAGCCAAGTATATTTCGCACCGTACCCAAGCTTGAAAAGAGATCGTGCTCAATGGTGGGCTGTGTTTAGGACAAAGGCAAGGCCTGTGATTGATGCTCCGGTTGACTTCGACTTCCTTCAGGAGACAAGTGCTGGGACTCCAACGCTTTGTATTCACCATTGGGAAATTTCAATATGGTGTTCCTATTTTGAATCTTTCCATACATAGTGTAATTTACGTATTAAATTTACCATTACTTTTAAGTTGCAATAAATGTGTTCAAACTATTGAGTAGTCATTTTTTACTTTTTTAGCCCTCCAATTTTTGTCTCATTGGTTGCCCAACATAGAGTAACTCAAATGGCAGTAAACGTGTTCACACTAGTTTGTAGTCAATTTTTACTCTTTCACCTCCTTATACTTTTGTGTCATTGGTTACCTAACATAGAATAATTCAATGGGCTAGAATCTTCATTTTTAGTTAATTTAATTTTATTTAAAATAGTGTAATCTTGCCCATTTTTTGAGTTGCATTGATTTCTTCCTCGATTCCAAATAGGAACTACAAAAGAAAATGGAGGGAGTAATATATAAAAATAAAAATGATCATATAAAATGTTCTTGGATTTGTTTAAATGAATTTTTTCATAATATCAACTTTTAATTTTATAGCTTTTACAAATAAATAATTAGAGAAATTAATGATTGTCGCTTAGGCAAGCATAAAAGTCAAATTGTTGCACTTATTTAGAAACGGGGGTTAGTATTATTTTGGGTTGATATTTTGTCGTAAGTATAAGTTTTAGCTTAGTGGTTACTAGCCTCATATGCACGTGATGCGTGCGACAACATATTAACATCAATACTGACATTAAAAAGCGCTAGAGGCACTAATATTAGTTTATTGTAGGTTAATTTGATCATTCGCGACTTTTTTTTCAATGTGATAAACGAATATGTATCAGAATGTACTATAGGTTTATATTATTGGATGATATATGTTAATCTCTTTAATATATGTATAATTTATTGTGTAACATTACATTGAGAAATTGGATGGTATAAGCCTATTTCTTTAATATATTTGAATTACGAATATATTTTTAAATAATATATCTAATAATCATGACATATTTCTACATAAAAATAAAATGATACGATGGATTATCCCAACTGACACAAACGACTTCTACGAACCTTTAAATAAATAAAATGATAAATTATCCTAATCGACACATACGACAATTATAAAAGCCAAAAAATAAAAACATGAGACTATCCTCTTATGTTATTGTAAGTTATTACTTTGCAGTTATTTGGAATTGCTTTAGTCATATCAGTTTAATTTTTTATCGAAAATTTCTCCTTTTAAGCATATTTTTTTGGAAAAGATTTTATGCACACATTTCATCTTACTATAAGTTAGGCAATCTTATATGACATATAATTATATTATAGATCAAGAAGGAATTGAATATTCTAAAATAGGCATTTTTTAATAAGTGAAGGGCAAAAAAGTAATTTTATAGGTGGACACCATAGCTCCCCCATTGGCTTATATAATAGAGATGTGATGACTTGCAAACTAAGGAGTCAAGAGTTTAAGACCTCATATATGAATAACAAAAGAATTTTCAAAGACATGTTATGTCACTAGGTGACATGGAACCATGTAAGCATATGAGGGGCACATGATCAGGTACAGATCTTCCCAAGAGTTTTAATAACATTCTCCTTTCGTCCCAAGTTAATCGACACACTTCGCTTATTCATCAGTGTCCATATTAATTGATACGCTTCAAAAAGTCAAGGTTCTGCCAAATTTATATTATTTATCTCACTTGATGAGGGGCCCAAACGGTATCAAGAAACATACTTCTACACTCATCTTTGAAAAAGTTGAGGCCTTACAATGAACTAACTAGAATAAAACAAAATACCCTGCTACCAACTACCAACAATAGAATAAGAAGTCAAAAAGCTCCTACAACTTTAGTTTGTTAAAGTGTATCGATTAACGAAGGGAGTATATTGATTTAGCCTTATATTTATATATATCTATTGTCAAGTCTTTATAGTTATTTTTTCGATATTAAGATGAAATACATAACTAAATCGAGTCCTTCATAAGCCAACTCAATCAAAATTTATGAGTTGAACCCTTGAGATTGGAATATTAATGGAGGATTGGGGAAATCTAGGAATAGGATTCATCCATGTGACTCTTTTGGTAAGGATTTAGTACATGGTGGCGGTGGTAATAGATTTATAAGTAAATTTGGAAGAAACTTGCATCCTAATGTTCATGATAATGCTTGTCCATCTACAATCATATATTTTTATTCATAAACTTTCATTCCACTTTAGTGGTGGTATTGCCCGGCGATTAAATTATTCGAAAGAAAGACATGTTTGAGATGAAATTTCGTTACCATGAATTTTCTTTTACAAAATTATTTGTATGTAGAGCTACAAAAATTGACTAAACTCGAAAACCTGAGTTGAACTTGATGCTGCCTATAACAAACTTGAATCTGTAAAAAATAGTAAGACTTCAGACTAGTGACCCATAACGGACCTGATATTGAACAAAATCGATTTGACTCGGTATGCTATTATACAGACTTGCACTCGACCCGAAGATGCCCTGTTGTATAAAACTCATTCAATAGAAAGTGAAATATAGTTGAAGCTGACTTGAAAAGAAGTCGAACTCAATTACAACCTAAAACAACCTACCCTGAAGGAAATGTGTCTTTCAGCCAAGGTGCATTTGTCTAATACTTGATTTTGATTAATGAACGGAATTAATTAATTTAGTAAAATCAATTTATCGAAATGTGTAACTCAATGTCGCTTCTGATCAATGAGAATAATATTATTATAATTACAACTTACTCTTGACTGAACCTATTGGTTCACACCATAAGTACGAAATTGAATCAATAGACTAATTCGGTTAGAGGCCCAAATACGTCCTTTAGGAAATGTTATGGTCGATAGATGACATTGGATGTTTAGCTTAGATGTTGTAAGCCCAACCGTATTACCAATAATGGCCAAACGACCCTATGGCTTATAATCGCGCAAAATCCACAAGCGAGTAGTAGTCCTAGCATAGGCCCTCGGCCATGTGCGACTTAGCTACAGGCGATGGCCTACGTTTAGCATCGCATCCCACAAGCGAAGGCCTTGGGCGTTGCTTCGTCGCGTGCTAGTGCTAGACGTACAAGCGCATCGCACGTCAAGCCCATGGGTGGCCATTGCGTGTATGTGACTTGGTCGAGGCCTCAAGCCTTGGTCCTCGTGAGTGAGTTTTAAGGCCAACAACAAAACAGGTCTTGGCAAGGCCAGGTGTGCTGGCTGACCATGCTAGGCGTGGAATTAAGTGGGTGTTTACCACTCTTTCCTTATTTCCTAAGTCTAGTAGGTTTTTGATACTAGACTAATTATATATATTAGTTAGTCAATTAGATTGACATGAGAATTATTCTAGCTGTCTATCAAAAACCCTAGTCAAAATCTAAATACCATAACTAAACCCTAACCTTGTCAGAAAAAAAAAGATGTGATCATTGCTCCTGTCCTGATAAGCTGACACTCTCAAGGCAGATTCGATCATATGGTGGACACTAATAGAGGAATTACGCTGTGTGATTTCAAGGCTCCGTTCGTACTAACAAGCACCCGTCAATGGTATAATTTTTCTCTAGTATTTAGTGGTTTGAATTATACATGAATTCGGACAAAGGATTGTTTCCGCAATACGATTACATCGCATTAAGACCAAACCTACCCCACCTTTGATGACCCATGATCAGATTTCACCCGATTTGTTGTTTTCCTAATCTAAGACAATTGCAAATCTGAATTTCAAAGACCAATTTTATATCTAGCCTGAAGCCAAGTTCTAACCAAGTGCGAGTGGTGCAACAAAAATGAATATCTAAAGTTGACTATTAAAATAATTCTGAAGCTTAATGAGTGGGAGAAGTTGGTGAAATCAGTTTATAAATTAATCTATACTTCTACACTATATACGAAACTAGAAGCAACTAAAATAAGTTTTCCCTTCTCAAATTCCCTTCTAAACACATTAGAAATTTAGTAAATGGTTGCATTAGAATTATAGTATACATAAAAGATTCATTGCACATTATTTGACTACTAATTTCAACCAATACCAATTATTTGAAATGTTTACATTGAAAATTAGAGCTTACATTATAATTGCCAAACATTATTATGCATACATCAATTGGAAAAATCACATATGACTTGGGTATTACCTAGTACATACTCCCTCCTTCCTTTTAATTCTTCCTCTATAGAATCTTTTTGTGAGAAAAAAAAAGACAAAATAGAAAGAACAAATTAAAAAGAAGAGAATAATATTCAATGAGACATAAATTATTACTCTCTCTGTTTTTTTTATTTGTTTACCCACTTTTTTTTTGGGTTGTCCCTTATTAGTTTACTCACTTCTTTTTTTCTATTTTTAGAATGATCCCACCAATTATTTATTATTTTCTTTACCTTCTCACTCTACTTTTCTTGGCCCACAACATTAACTTCAACACAATATGCTAATAAATATCTTTTCTTTCTTCTATGACCCATATACCTATTTCTCCTGAAATTTTGTACCCAAAAAAAATGAATAAACTAATAAAAATCGAAAGAAGTACTTACTCCCTCTGCTTTTTTTTATTTGCTACATTTGATTTCTTGGGAATGAAGCCACTACTTTGACCGATTATTTTGATTATTTTATAAGTAAAAATATAGTCATGTGTGATCTTGTTAGATTCGTCTCGACGTGTAGATTCATAATATCAAATTTTTATAATTTTTGCTTAAGCGAAATAAGAGATATTAAGAGTTAAATAACGCCAAGGCGGTCAAATGAGAAATAAAAAAATATTTGCATATGGATTTTTTCCCCTCCCCTTCCTTCCCTCCCCTTTCCTTTTGTTCTCTTCCATCATTGCTATCCAAACAAAATAATAAGATCACTACTATTACCATCTGAGCCGTAAATTAAAGTCACAACATAGAATTCCTACCACTAGATTAAGCTGCATTGCCCACATTGTGATGTCAAATCTTGTCATAAACGCAAATTAACACACTGTCATTCATTTATTTTAAAGTGTTTTCTTTGTAGAATGACATGGTACTTTAAGAGTCAAGAAAGAGGGGGATGGAGGGGTAGCATCTAGCATGCATGAGCAATTTGGGTGCATAACCCGAAATATCATTGGCCGAGCCTTTATATACTGGCACTACACATGTCTCGTCCAATTAGACCACCTTGATTTCCACTAGATTTTTACGGAAATGATAAGTAAAAGCTTCTTAATTGGTGAATATAATGGACTACCCAAATCTGCCTTTGAGAAGATTTTTTAATTGGGTTCATAAAAATTATTAAGTCTTTCGCTTTTTTTTATTTCGTTACTTTGTTGTGCGCGGTTTTCAAAGGTTATTTAACTCTTAATATCTCTTATTTCGCTTAAGTAAAATTATAAAATTTGATATTATGAATCTACACGTCGAGGCGAATCTAACAGATCGCGCGATATATTTGTACTTATAAAATAATCAAAATAATCAAAGAGTGGCTTTGAAATAAAAAAAGCAGGGTATATATAAGCGGTGTGAACTGTGATGCAACTTTGCAAGTAGATTGACATAAGATTGATGTTGGTCTTCTATATATCTTATTCCATTCCACCTGCGCAGACATTGCCACTTCTACTTCTAGTTATATTTTAATTTCAATCTTTGCTTAATTAATGTTTGCTTATATTTCCTAATATGGAAATTTTAGTCATATTATCAACTTCATTTACTATATTAAGGTCATAAAGGTGGATATAATCAGCAGTATCTCATCGGAGATTCAAATACAAGATACTAGTAGAATCTCCAACCATATCGTGATTGGATTGTATCTAGCAGCCCCTATTTGGTAGATTTGGAAGAAAATCCTGATAATTAGAATACATGCGTAAATATTTTTTAGAAATAGTGGTGTACTTGCACTAGGCATCACAAGCACCTCTAAAGATGATGATAATAAATATAGATTGAATTTCGAGTAAAAAAAAGTATATACGAACATAAAACAAGTGTCTTTAATATATAAAACTATTGATATCAAATTGAGCAATACCTACGATGAAAAGTGCATTAAAGTTTATAGTCGATTGTAAAAAGACTTACTTAACTTTACTTGAAATTAGACTTGGTTATTAGGTGGATCGAACAGGATCGGCGGAGGTTAATAGTGGGTTCGGACAATAAGGGTTAATAATGTGAGGGCCAATAGAAAAGTAATGATATAAGGGATAAAAAAATGGACAAATGAATATAAAAATTTAACAATGCATAACTTCTAACACATAATAAAAAAAACGAACACATAATTAAAAACTAACACATAATAAAAAAACTAAATAATTCATGCATATAATTTTTAGCACAAACTACAAACCCTAAAATTCTAGATCTTAAATATGACAAAAAAAACAAAAAAACAACATGATAAAAAACGAAACACATAATAAAAAAACGAACACATAATTAAAAACTAACACATAATAAAAAAACTAAATAATTCATGCATATAATTTTTAGCACAAACCACAAACCCTAAAATTCTAGATCTGAAATATGACAAAAAAAACAAAAAAAAAACATGATATTCCAGCAGATCTACAAATCTGGACCAGCACATATCCCACAATCACAATCAAGCAGATCTTCACCTAATTCTTAAAAAAAAACGGAAATTAGAAAACTTAATTACCTGGTTGTGACATAGCGTTTTTAAAAATTAAATTTTTGCTTTTGTTTTCCCCCGATCTTCAATTTGTTTCCTTTTTCTTCAAATCTACGCCTTTTTCCTTCAAATCCACGCCTTTTTTCTTCAAATCTTCACCATAAACCTCTACGTTCTTCGGAAAAATTAATAGAGAAAGTGAAAAACTCAGAATTTTATTTTTTGATCGGAAATTTTGAGACAAGGATCGATAATTTTAGGGTTTTTTTTTTGTTTTATCGAAAATTGAAAGAAGGGCTGAGAAATTAAGGGTTTTTTTTGGTTTTTGATCGGAAAATGAGAGAAGGGCGGTTGATTGTTAGGTTTTTTAGGGTTTTTTTTTATCGGAAAATGAGAGAATGAGAGGAGGAGACCGAGAGACGAGAACCGAGAGAGAAATCGAGAGAATTTTAGGGTTTGACCGGTTTGCTTTGCGCCTTTCGTTTTGGTTTTGCAAGAGGTGAAATGAGGGGTTGCATTAAAATTGGGGTTTATATAGTAGGGAACTTTAGGGTTTTTTTAATCTAAATCGTTGGTTACAAGAATAAATGGCTCAGATTTTAGAGTGAAGATTTTAGATGTTTGAGAGTAAGTAAATAAATGAAGGG